>BCNH02000002.1:3430327-3456641 GCA_001662345.2 Metrosideros polymorpha var. glaberrima
TTTTTTCTAAACCTAGGCTTGTGGCCAGCAAGGATTGGGTGGCGACCTAAGGTTAGGAAAAAAAAAGAAGAAAAAAAAAATATTTGCGTTAACGTCAGCCGTACTTCATAAGACAGTCAACGCTGAGTAGATCATCACGTTAGCGTGGCCAAAATTGGTTGAAATGACTATCTTAACAAATTGTCAAAATGTTTAAGACTAAATTGGCAAATTGTCAAAAGTTTTAGGACTAAATTGGTACAATTGAAATGTTTAGGATTAAATTGGCAAATCTTCAAAAGGTTTAGGATTAAATTGATAAAATTAAAAGGTTTAGGACTAAATTGGTACAATTGAAAGGTTTTCGCTGACTTAAGTATTCGAGAGTTCATACTGATCACAAACTTAGACGCCTTAACCAGTTGTTTGCGATGCATATGTGATAGCATTCGCGTATCGGCCTACAAGTGCCAAAATCCTAATTCCTCTTTAAGTTCTTGTCAAATTTGAATTTAATTCCCTTCCGACAAATCTGTAATTGAAGCATTGAAAATTTCTTGGTGAGTCTCTTATCTTGTAGCATCATTTTTTCTTTGTGAAGTTCGACTTCTATTAGACACAGAATACTCGAAACATTTCAAAAAAATACAAACGCTGGTATATAGAATTATCTTCTTCTTTTTTGTAATTTTCTATGCGTAGGTTTTTTCAACGAGGAAAATTGATAAATAATTTCTTTTTTTCCTTAAAAACGTTCTTCTAATCGCAAATATAACTTTACATGCACCTCTAACACTTATTTAGTTTCGGGATGGCATGTCCTAATTTCGAGAGTCTGAATTGTACCTTAGTGCAGAGTACTTCAGAAGGTATAAATCAGCACTACAAGTGAATCGAATCTCTCCGTTGAGTGATCCCACTTGGAGTTGGTGCTCGAAAGTGAGAAAACGAAAGCAACCAGTTAATATCTCCTGATTATTTTACAATAACAATTATTATTATCATTATTATTGTTTTGTCTTGGTCGCCAAATTTTGTAATTGAATTCTTCGCACGTATGCCTTCGGGCCAAGCTCCACAGAAAAGCCCGCTCGACGAAAGATGGCAAGCCCATTGATGACGGGCCCGTTGAGCCCGACAGCCGATCGCCCGGCAACTGAACAAGGCGGAGAGGAGCGTGTCGTGTACGCGCCACCGCCAAAATGCCCGCCATTCTTTTTCCCGCCATCGACGCCAATATATATACACACTCCCTCTCTCTCTCTCTCTCTCTCTCTCCCTCTCCCTCTCCTCTGCAAGTGACTGACGGGCAAGAATCTCTCTCTCTCCGAAGAGCGCGAAATGGAGGAGGCTTTCGATGAGCAGAACAAGCTTCCCGAGTTCAAATTAGGTAAGGAAAGCGAACCCTAGCTCTCGCCGTAGTTCCTTGCGATTCGGTCTCGCGATTTCTGTCGGCGAGCTAGATGGAAGTGTTGAATGTGACGTTGGATTGGTCTGTTTGATAGATGGCAAGCAAGCTCAAGGGTTCCTCGCCTTCTTCAGAGCTCTACCCAGTGTAAGCGTCCTTCTCTATCTTTTACGGAAGGGAGAGCATTACATTTATCCGGAGAGGAAAATGAGGGAAAGCATTACAGTGAAAGATGCGGCAACATTTGTATGGTTCGTCGGGTTTAGCTGCGTTGATGACGACTGTTCTGGCCTTGCATTTTTAGGGCATTAGAAGGTTCTGGGTCCTCTTATTAGGACTTTTGGGAAGTTTCTAGCACTTTGGGTTGAGGGGGGAAAGCTTGGAGCTTCAATTTAGCGAATCTCTGGTTTTGTTTTCTGTCTTAAGCAAGTTCGAAGCGTAGAAAAGTTTTTTCTTTTGTTGCGTGACCATTCTTTTCTTTTTGTTGCAGGACACAAGGGCTGTTCGGTTCTTTGATCGCCGGGTTGGTCCATATCTTAGTTTTTTACCAAGAGAGTGATGTTGACTACAGCTTTATTTTGTGTTGGTGTGAAACCAGTTCCTTCTTTGTGGATATTAATGAGGCGGCATATCGCGCCACATGACCTTTTTACTCCATGCGGTGAATAGTTCACAGCTAAGTTGCATATAACTTCGCTTAAGGAGAAGCTTGTATCCTTTGAAAGACTTTAACTTCATATCTGCATCCATTTGCATTTCCTTCATAAGTTATTCCAGATCTTTTTAATTGGGTCTAGGCAACAAGTCGTGACTTTGGTTTTCGAGAAAGAAAGAGAGACCATGGTAATAATTGTTGAACTCTTTTCTTGGGAACGGTTGATTGTTGTTAAAGCAACTAGATGAGCAGTCATAGCTAGGATTGTGACATTCTGGTGAAATCTAGCTTTACGAAGATGGACTTATCTTGATCCTTCGCTGCTGAATTAGTAGAGGAATCTGTATATGTTTCCAACTTGTTCTCTATATATATGGCTCTTTCAATATGCTTTACACCAGTTTTGGAGTGATTCTTGGGTAAAAAGATCCACTTTCATCTTGTAGCATACAAATTGTTCTAACTGATTTAAGTCTTTGTTATCATCTCATGGTGTAAATGATTATCCAGGATTACTATACTGCTCATGGTGAAAATGCTATCTTCATTGCAAAGACATATTACCATACTACCACAGCCTTGCGGCAATTGGGTAATGGACCCAATGGCCTTTCCAGTGTAAGCGTCAATAAAAACATGTTTGAAACAATTGCTCGTGATCTACTTCTGGAGAGAACAGACCATACTTTGGAGGTCTATGAAGGTAGTGGCTCAAATTGGAGATTGGTGAAGACCGGAAGTCCTGGAAATATCGGCAGTTTTGAAGATGTTTTGTTTGCCAACTGTGATATGCAAGAGTCCCCAGTTGTGGTGGCAATAGTTCCGTTCTTTCGTGATATCGGGTATACTGTCGGACTAGGTTATGTTGATTTGACCAACAGGATTCTTGGATTGGCTGAATTTATTGATGATAGCCACTTCACAAATTTGGAGTCAGCTTTAGTTGCCCTTGGTTGCAAAGAATGCTTACTGCCTGTGGAGGGTAACAAAAGCAATGAAAATAAGGCTTTGCGTGATGCTTTGACTAGATGTGGGGTGATGTTAACTGAAAGAAAGAAAACAGAGTTTAAGACAAGGGATTTGGTGGAAGATCTCAGTAGGCTTGTCAAAGGTCCTGTCCAACCAGTTCGAGATCTTATTGCCTGCTTTGAATATGCTCCTGGTTCTCTAGGGGCATTGTTGTCCTATTCAGAATTACTCGCAGATAGGAGTAACTATGGAAATTACAGTATCGGAAAGTATAGCCTTGACTGCTATATGAGGCTAGATTCTGCTGCTATGAGGGCTCTGAATGTATTGGAAAGCAAAACCGACGCAAATAAAAATTTTAGTTTGTTTGGTCTCATGAATAGGACATGCACTGCTGGGATGGGTAGACGATTGTTGCATAGGTGGCTAAAACAGCCTTTATTGGATGTAGGCGAGATAAACACCAGACTAGATTTGGTGCAAGCATTTGTGGATGATACAGGACTTCGACAAGATCTGAGGCAGCATCTTAAGAGGATCTCGGATATTGAGAGATTGGTTCACAATCTTAATAAGAGAAGAGCAGGTTTGCAGCATATTGTGAAGCTTTATCAGGTAGGAATATGATACGTTTCTTAAGTTAACTCTTTCGGTGGGCCTCATTTTGTTATTGTGAATTGTGGTTTCACCGTCATTCCTCCTCATTTGCAACCCCTTAAACTATCTGTAGATGCCTGTCTGGTAACCAACTCTGCTATAATCTTCTACTGACTTTGCTGGATGATGTGTTACAATCTGATGACTTTAGCTGTATTGTACTGGGTAATTTCACATCTGTATTTTGTCATGTAGTCCGAGTATTCTTCTTAATAGTGTTGTTTGGTGTATCGTCATTCTAGTTACAGACCGTGCATATACTTTCCATTTGCAAGCTCTTATGCCTAATTTTTGACAATAAATCGGTAGGGATCTTTATTTAATTCTGATAAAATTGTTACATTGCAGTCCAGTGCAAGAGTTCCATATATCAAAAGTACCCTGCAGAACTATGATGGACAATTTTCTTCACTGATCAAGGAAAAGTATGTGGAGAAACTTCAAATTTTGACTAATGATGACCACTTGAATAGGTTCATCAGTCTCGTGGAAACTGCCGTTGATCTCGACCAACTTGAAAATGGGGAATACATGATCTCTCCTAGTTATGATGCTGGATTAGCTGAACTAAAGGATGAGCTAGCGTCACTTGAACAGCAGATTCAAAATTTGCATCAACAAACTGCCAATGATCTCGATCTTCCAATTGACAAAGCGTTGAAGTTAGATAAAGGCACACAGTTTGGGCATGTATTTAGAATTACCAAGAAGGAGGAGCCGAAGATAAGGAAAAAGCTCTCCACCCAGTTTATTGTCCTAGAAACCCGAAAGGATGGAGTGAAGTTTACTAACACGAAGCTTAAAAAGTTAGGAGACCGCTTCCAGAAGATTCTTGAAGAGTACAAAAGTCGTCAGAAATATATTGTTGACAAAGTAGTTAACACAACTGCATCCTTCTCGGAGGTATGTGAAAAGCCATTATTATGAGATGCATCTTTCTGCTTCATGTAAGGACTAAAGTATCATTCTGCAGGTATTTGAATCTTTGGCTGCATTGCTTTCTGAAATGGACGTTCTCCTTAGCTTTGCTGATCTGGCTTCTAGTTGCCCAACTCCATATAAAAGACCAGATATCACTCCATCTGTAATATTACTTATCATTTGCTTCTTTTTGTTTCTTGCTTCCAGACTCATATTATGTTTTGATTCCTGTTATCATCCTGAATTGAAGTTTTATATGATTTGCTCCTGTAGGATGTAGGAGATATCGTCCTAATAGGAAGTAGACATCCTTGTGTGGAGGCTCAAGACTGGGTTAACTTTATACCCAATGATTGTAAGCTAGTGAGTATTTTATTATGTGGAAAAATTGGCTCTCTGTAGTCATCTTGAAACTGAAGCAGCTTATTCAGTTTTGTTGCTACACTGTACTCAGGTCAGAGAAAAGAGTTGGTTCCAGATTATCACTGGACCTAACATGGGAGGAAAATCCACATTTATTAGACAGGTGGTGTTTATGCACCTGTTCTTAGTTGTTTACTTTTGTTTGTTATTTGGAAAATCAGTGTTCAAGAGATTTAATCTTGCTCTTACTTTTATTTCCTTTTCATTTTAAACATTAATGGTCAATGAAAAGTGCTGTTTTAGTTAGTCCCTTTAGACACTTTATTCTATAATGCTTGAAAAGCCTAACAATCACCTTTAGGTTTCTCAGTCACACGACTGTAGGAATTACATTTTGCTATTTATTCTCCATTGGTTTTTCAGTCATATTTCGTATAATTGCAGGTTGGTGTGAACATTCTGATGGCTCAAGTTGGTTGTTTTGTTCCCTGTGACAAGGCTAGCATCTCTGTTCGAGACTGCATTTTTGCTCGTGTGGGTGCTGGGGACTGCCAAGTGAGTTCAGGAATATTTTCTCCGAGTTTGTACGTGTACTGTATAATGCTGGGTTCATAGATTTTTTAGTAAAATGTTTTGCTGAACAGATAATAATCATGTCTTGCAACTCAAAGCTGAGAATGGTGAAAATGTCTCATTCATCAACAGCGCGACATATTATCTTCAGTGTGCATATTTTTGGTATTATTAATTGCATACGAATGTTTGTTGAATCAATTTGTCCTCCTGCCTGAACTAGAACGAAATCTTTCATAGAAAGAGGGCTCCCTCTTTCTCGCTCATACATGATACAAATTATGTATATGTATGTCTACTTAGTGTTCTTTTTTCATGTACACTGCTGTAGAAATCAATGAAAGAGTTAGAAGTTAAGGATGGTTTGCTTGAGTTAGATGAGTGATCGGGACTGAAATTGTGAGTCACGGTGTTGAAGTTGCTTTTGCTAGAGTTAGCGGTTCTATCTTTGTTAAGCATAACATAGAAAAGTTAGTCATCTGTGAGTAACTTGTGCCTCAAGATGTAACTAGTCTCCTAAACTTGCAAATAACAATCAGGCTAGTGTTTTTTTTATCAAGTATCCAAGCCTTTCTGACTGTAGTCTGTCTTTGCTCCTTGACTACGTAGTTTGGTGCAGCTTCAATGATCTTTCTGTTATTAAACTTGATTGAAACTTTTGATCTGTTTTGAAGAAATTATTATGGTTGACTGTCTTGTAACCCTTAAATTTGCGTCTTCTCCATCTCTCTAGCTGCGTGGAGTTTCCACCTTTATGCAAGAGATGCTTGAAACGGCATCAATCTTGAAAGGAGCTACCGATAGATCACTGATAATCATTGATGAGTTGGGTCGTGGGACTTCAACTTACGATGGATTTGGTTGGTTCTTGTCTATAATCCCTCCTTCTCTCTCTCTCTCCCTCTCTCTCTCTCACACACACACACACACACAAACACATTCCGCTTCTTTATCGATGCAAATTAAGTTCATGCTTGTGTATTCAGTTATTGTGAACTGTAAAGATCTAGATTGCTGCATTTAGGACTTAGGACCTTTGAGATATTGCATATTAAGCATGGGATTCTTCTCTTCTTTTTTCACTTTGGATGATGACATTGAATCCTTGACTGTATATCAGCCTTTTGCTCTGCCTGCACAGCGAACATCATGCCACATAAACATAATGAAGCCATTAGAATCTATTCAGCAAGTCTACAAGATTGTAGGTCTTTTTGCATTTGGTCAGGGAGTGAATCTATCTGGGACCAGTAAATCTAGCCTGCATTGAGCATGGGTTAGAACAAAATATTCGTGCCTGCCCTCAAGAGTGGCAGTGGCATAAAAAAGCTTTTGGTTCTTCATTAGGATCACTGCAAGATAAATTTACTGCCCCAGAAAGAGGAAATGGGAGGTGATACTTATGTTCAATTTCCATTCATTAGACATGATGTCCTGTCATACTTGTCACAGCTCTGCGCTGTGGAATTGATTCCTCTAATTTCTTTGCAGTAAACGATGAACATACATTATATATGCTCATTAAATTTGTAAGTTTTATGGCAACTTTCTGAATATTTCACATAAAGTTTAATTCCACCAACAAATTACTTTTCTGCAGGTCATCATGTAGGCATGAGATATGCCAATAAATGCTTATTAGAATGTAGATTATAATGAGTGAACATTTAATTGTTTGATTTAAATTCAGTTGTAGAAGATTGGAGTGAGATCCCACAATTGCGCGAAGTATCTAATGGAATTAGGGTAGAACAAATTCATTAGTAGATCATAGAAGTGAGATGTGTAAAGGAAGTCCACAACTGAAAGAGCATTTGTTGCATACATCCATAGCACTCGTCTGCATTCCAGTTGCAGTAAATACATGACGGATGAAGCCAATTATTGCATTGAAATGAATATAAATGATTTCATGTGCCTACATCTGGTGGATGATCTGAATAAAGTAGGGTGGTAGCCACTGTCATTCTGCATATCTATCACATATTCTAATCTGCATATCTATCACATATTGTGGGTGGACACGTGCTCTAGGTGTCAGATAGCTTCCTATAGTAAGTTTTTACCCCTGGAGGTCTGGAGGATTGGAGTCTAGAGTGATACTTCCATTTGTGCATAGCAATGAAGACCTGTGACTTCTGTATCTGCTACGATGTTGCTCTCTGAATGATGTGTATTATATCTCCTTCCATCCTGTTCAGGTTTAGCATGGGCCATATGTGAGTACCTTGTTGAGGTTATCAAAGCGCCAACTTTGTTTGCAACCCACTTCCATGAACTGACTGCCTTAGCCGATGAAAGCAATGTTCATGAAACTAATATGAAGCAAGTTGTTGGGGTAGCAAATTATCATGTCAGTGCACACATTGACTCATTAAATCGCAAGCTGACCATGCTTTACAAGGTAGGGCATTGTCCATAGATTTCTTTTTTTAACAGATTGAGTTACTTGAGATAATAGACCAACTATGTATTGCTGCTGTTATTATGGTTTTCCAGATTTTCTGTCATGTTCATCATGTTGTCATGTCCTGCTTTTGACACTTTATAGTGAATTTGCTGTTTGCTGTATGAATGAATTAGTTGTTATTCCTACAGGGCAGTGTTCTGTACTAGTCGTCCAATAAAAAATTATGTGTATCTGTTGATAAGTTGGCATGTCCATTTTATCTATTCCCTGAGCTTGTGGCAATTCACTTTGGATGGTTGATTCAAAGTCTTCTGTTTACTTTTTAAACTGAATTATCTCCACAAGTATGCCTCATTTGATGACTTATTCCAGGTTGAGCCAGGGGCCTGTGATCAAAGTTTTGGTATTCATGTTGCTGAGTTTGCAAATTTTCCTGAAAGTGTTGTTGCACTCGCAAGAGAAAAGGCCTCGGAATTAGAGGATTTCTCACCTGCTGCAGTCATTTTAAATGACCCTGGAGAAAAGGTATTCCTTTGCTAGTCTTGCAGAAGTTGTGAGAAGAGAATTATGTCCTCTCTTGCAGATGTAGTAGTCTTTATCTGGAAAGAATGTCCAGATTCATCCATTTTCACGTAAAGGCTAATAGTGTCTCCTATTAATATTTCAAGGAAAATTACAAAAACCATCCTCAAGACTTTCCACTGCTGTTCCACTGAAATTGTATCATCTAGTTTTAGAACTTTTATTTTGCACCCTTTATTTTCATAATTCACTTAGCTCCCTGAGGTTTCAAAAAAGAAATCTATATCTTACAAACCTTCATGTTCTATTGTTTCTAAGACTCCAAAAGGCATGAAGTGTAGGGTGCAAAATATATATTGCTAAAGTAGCCGTGAAGAGAGAACTGTGACATGTCAATCGGTAGACTACTAAGTATGAGATATGTCATACATTGCTCTTAAGATCTGCTTATAGAAAGCGATGTAATTATCTCTTTCATTGTTTTCATTAATTGGTGGATAGCAAGTATCTGTAGCTCCTTAGCAGTTAACACTGTCTTAGAAGGATTCTTCTGCGAGTGTTTATGGGACTTGAGTAACTGTGAGGAAGTAATAGTGTTAAGTTCAAAATAGTTAATCTTCGAGCTTACTATGATTTACAGGAGGGACTGAAACGAAAGAGAGACTCTGATCTTGACGACATGTCTAAAGGTGCTGCTCGAGCTCATCGGTTCTTGAAGGAATTCTCTGATCTTCCAGTAGAGACAATGGACTTGAAGCAGGCTCTGCTACAAGTAGGCAAATTGAGGGATGAGTTGGAGAAAGATGCAAAAGACTGTCGCTGGCTTCAGCAATTGTTTTAGGCAGCATTCGGCTGGAGTTTTCTGGGTTGCAGCTTATTTATCCACTTTTGCAAAGCTCGCTTTTTTTGTAAGCTGGCTCAGGGTATCGGGTTATTGCTTCTGCCTGAAGATTATAGATGCAACGCAAATCTCGAGATTAGGTAATGCCCTACCATTTTTGGTGGCTGTGGTACTTCCACGGGCGTCTCCTGCACGTTTATATGCACGTGGTGCTTCCTCTTTGCTGTATGTAGTTGTTACTTGTTAGCTCTCTCTCTTTCTAATGTAAGTAATCAACAGAGGGATTGAATGTAAAACTACAGCGAGCCCCTCTATATCTACTGATATGTTGCTCCTGATGAATCTCAATGAGCAAGTCATATGGGCACGAGATGTGAAGCGACGGTCAGATCGCCAGCAACCTCAGGTCTACAGTTTTTCTCCTCCCCTTGAAGCAGCATTTCTCCTTTCTAATCTGGGTTTTTCTATTGAAATTTGTTTTGTACAACAGCCAGTAGAGGCCAAAGTTTTTTGGTTCTCTTTTGCCCCGTTCCTTGACTTTTACCGCATGCGGGATTTGCTGTCGTAAACGGGACTCCATAATTTACCGTCGCTTTCTTAGACCTTGACATGACCATTTGGTTTCATTTGCAGGCCCACTACACTAAATTCAAAATGAACTTTTGACTGTCGTTATAATTTATAATGTTGAGGATGTCTTACGGCAGGTAATGTTGTATTTTAGGTATATTTTAGTGGGCTCGAATTAGATGCTGACCAAGCAGCGGCCATTGGCCGGTGTTCCCTCTATCCATTGGGTTCTTTTCATTGTGGATATATACCCCTTATTACATAAATATAAAATTTTCGCAATAAAAGAGAACATAGAAAGAGCAAAACATATATAAAAAAACAAAACCGTCGAGGGCGACGAAGGGTTTGGATGGGGCGGCCGCACCATTGCTAGTGGGCGGGTGAGCGTGGTTGGCTATAATTTATAGGGCGTGCATGCTCTTGCCCAGATCTAATTCAGGGTTTATTGACCGTCGCGCACAATGGTGGTGATATGCCACCATCATGTGAGGATCGACTTGCTGTTGATGTTAGGTGGCCTGGCTGATGCTCAAGTGGCATCACCGTAAGGGCCTCACTTGCTCGCGGCAATAGCTGAGGGGCATCACCTGATCAAGCCCCCTATCGAACCCATGATTGTGGTTGTTTTTTTTTCTATGTTTTGCTTTTTATTTAGTTTCTCTTTCGGTTTAAACTTTTTCGGATTATTTTTCTTTTGATTTGAAGTAGGGGTGAGCATCGAGGACTGGATTGAACCAGACCGGACATGTCGATTTGGTCCGGTTTTTGAGAGTATCGGTCCAGTCTCCAGTTGCTATAAATGGAACCAGTGGCTAGGCGGTCTGATTTTTGATTCTAGGAGAGATGGGACCGGACTGGTTCATATATATATATATATAATATTAGAGGAATCCTATAAAGTTATGCGGGGTCAATTTTGCCAACTACTTGAAACAAGAACAAGACAGTCTCCCCATCCAAGATATATATACAGGAAACTAAAAAATAATTACACAAAAGCAACTGTGAAAGGCAAGGTATGACGCACGTTAAGTAGTTGGATAAAGTTTAGCTGCATCCAAATGCAATCTTTAAGGTTTCCAGAGCACATGCAGCTGATCCGATTGCACTAGTTGAATCTAGAAGTTCTAGCCTAGAAGAAGAAAGCTTATTCGAGTGCAAAGAGAAAGTTCATTTTTTTGACCGGTATGCGTGATGGCCAGAAGAAGTGCAATTTTACTGGGTCACATCTGATTTTCAATTCCATACGGGGATCAGATCAATCCGAACTGTGCACATTTCTAATTTAAAGCCATGTCAGTGCAATTAGCACAAAAGAATATCAAAAACTTATGTCAGCATTAATCATCAGACAAACAGAGCTACTGAACGAATTTGATCGCACAAATTCTACAAGTTTCTGAATTACCGATCAAACGATCGCTGGTATCACTTAAAACAACTTGTCAATTAAAAATACTTTCATTATCGATAATAATTTATGTTTACACATATTCGTGGATGATGAAAATATTTTTTTCGTTAATTCAATTTTTTAAATGATACAAACATCATTTTTCGGAAAAATGTTTTAAAGTAAATTAAAAAAGGGGAAAATATCAAGGACGGCAAGGATGATTCGACCAGGTTACTTATTACAGTTCAAATCTCGCCCAAATCAGAAAACCGGACGCTGAGAGCGAAAGAGACATCCAATCAAAACATCGATTCTCTCTCGCCGTCGATTTTCCCATTTCCGACGACGCTCCGATCCATTTCCACGAACCGGGCTCCTCCTCCCCCAGCGGAAATCCTTTCCGTCTCCGGCTCATTTCGGCCGTCGTTCCCGGCGATCTGCGTCGGGCTTGTTGCCCGCTCGCTCGATTCCAGGTTCCGAATCTGGAACTCCCATGTCGTTCCGTCGGATTGCGACCGCGTGTTCGTGTGGTTCGTTCGTTTCTAGGTTTTGGATCCAATGTCGTTTTCGCAGAGTAGGGTACTTGTTTTTTCTGTCGAGCGTGGTGGTTAGTTGAAGCATCCATTCCTTCTGTGGGCATGCTTCGCAGCGGTCATCGTAGGATCGCTAGCCCCAAAATCTAGAATCTGTACTCGTGTTTGATTTTCGAGCCTTGTTGTGGATCGTTTTTTGTGGAACTGTGGGTTTTTCCTGGGTAGCGGCAATGGTGAGTGAGGAGGATGGTGATTTGCCTGCTATTGCGTGTGAGTAGCATTAAGATAACCTGGAAATGAGCCGGTCGCCTTCGTTTTCTGTGAGGTCCGAACTCAGTCCAAAGCTCGATCCGGAGTCGTTGCGGCAATGGGTAGTTGCCTTCTGCATTATCAGGTTCGATCTTGAGCAAGGCCAGCTCATTGAGGAGTGTTACCCATCGGGTTGTCTTACGCAAGATGAGGAGCTTGAAATCGCATATAAGTCGTTCCCAGATTCCGTGTCTCAGCACCAGAACCGCTCTAGCATTCACGATTGCATGTTCTTCTTCCGGTTCAGGAGGCAAAAGAAACATAAATCAAGTAATGTATCTTCGTCTGAGATAACTGAAGCTGATGATCGGGGGTCATCCGCACAGTCCAGGAAGGAAGGACTACCCAAGGTGCTGGGCAGTGACAGCCCGAATTTTAGCTACATGTATGGTTATGTTTTTAATAGACAAAGACATGATGAGAGGCTAAAGAGAGGTGGAGAACAGAAATCTGTTGTGATTTTGTCACAGAATCCCTTCTCTAGTGTATTTAGACCTCTGTTGCAAATTATGGGTCCTTTGTATTTTGATGTTGGTAAAAAAGCTCTTGAGCATATTGCTGCTTTTGTTTCTCTCTGGCCTTCTCCAGCACCAGGAAGACTAATGGAGCTCCCTATAGGAAATGCTGCACTAAAAGTTAACCTACCACCTGCTCATTGTTTACCTTCAGAAAGCAGGGCAGCATTTGAAGAGTCTGCATCTTCGATGGCTCCTCTTCTGCCAACGAACCAGTCTGTGCCACAGGGTCTTTTTCATGATTCAGATATTTTTGGAGTATTTAGGGGAATCCTCCTGCAGCTTTGGGTACTGTGGGAGTTGCTACTGATTGGGGAACCCATTCTTATAATAGCACCAACTCCTCCTCAATGTTGTGAGGCTGTTGCTGGTCTTGTTAGTCTACTTGCGCCACTCCTCTGTAGTGTTGATTTCAGGCCTTATTTTACCATCCACGACCCGGAGTTTGCCCATTTGAACAGTCTACAGGAAGGAGACAGTTTTCCTCCAATGGTATTGGGTGTCACAAATCTTTTTTTCCTGAAAGCTCTGCGGAATATTCCGCATATTGTGTCGGTGGGAAGTCCAGCTCCTAATTCAAATCGCCTTCCCATTGCAAGTAGGTCTACTGGCAGAATTCCTGGGAGACCAGATGGATTTGGTCTACAGCAACTTTCTCTGAAGAAGTTTTCTCCTTCCAGTCTGTTAAATGCTGTAAAATTGAGAAGAGATGGTCCTCTTTGTCTGATGACAGAGCACAAGGAAGCTGTCTGGAGCACTTACTCTGCAATAACCAAGCCCGACACTTCTATTTTGAATAGATTAATTGATGCCGGGTTGTCTCCCCGGGTTGAGGAGTCAATGTCAGTCGTGAACAACGAGATATTGCGCAGGCATTTCTTGGAGCTTACTACCAATTTTTTAGCTCCTTTTGGCCCATACTTTAAAGCTACCACACCATCGGAAGGAACTTCTCCCTTTGTTGATCCTCCTCCTCTTCCCCCATTTAGCACTGATGAGTTTCTAGGAAATTTATCAGCTCGAGGACCAGGGAAGTTCTTAATGAAGAGGATGAAATCTAATTGGCTCGATCTGTACAGGTAAGTCAATCTGGCCTTTTCTTTTCATGAGCATGGTTAAATGGTCTGCGTTTTGGAATGGTATAGATGCTCAAGTTTCACTTAGCTGAAAAAGGGAAAAACAAAAAGAGAAACGTGCTCAAATTTCTTTTGATACAGGCGCTTTTTGAGAGGACCCAACTTTTTGCCGTGGTTTCAGCGAAGGCGTGCTGTGGCCGAGCAAGAACAGCAGAGACTGTGGAGGCAGGCAAGAATGAAAACTGACATTCAACATTTCATCTCTAAAATGACTGAAATTGAAATCGTCGATTCTTTTAATGCTATCGAAAGGCATCTTCGTGGTGAAATTCAGGTAGAGTTCTTTTGCCGTTAAGTGATTTTAATAATGCAATGATTAACGATTTCTTTCTTCCCCTTGCTCGTGTTAAAAAGCGGAGGTTCCTTGTGTTAAAGCGTATAGGTTTTAATGACAGTCAGAACTTTGAGATGCATATCATGCTTTTTTTTTAGTCATAGGCTTAATCAATGAATAGTGATCTTTTTGGTTGTTTCCCACAAGAAAAAACAAGCCAAACATAGTACTTTTATGCTGATAGTTCTTCTGAGTCTAAAGATGAGGAATCTGTTCTCGCACAGGTGCTTATTATACTCGATTTCCTTAAAATTGATGATAGCGCGAACTGAGTGTAACAATTGTTTTACTTGGCCAAATGTCCAGGAGGGAAGTGCAGACACCGAAGCAACTTGTGAGAAACTGAAGGGAGATTTGCAGGCAATCTTCAATGTGCTCCCCAGGGATATGCAGGAACTTCTACTTATGAATCCACAAACCGCACATCTTCTCGTATCTTAGGTTGATTATAGCGATAGATCTGCCTGCTCACCTGTTTGTACATGTCAGAGTTATTCGGTGTCATAGGAAGGTTCTGACATGCCAGGGATGGATGATTCCACTTTTATCTCACACCTGTTCTGTCAATGAATTTGGGATGGCTTAATAAGTCTGTATTGAGGTGAGACTAAATGCAACTATGTTACTTTTTCTTTTTGACATGCTTGTGAAACTGACTCAGATTGTTTTGACTCTTTTTTCGCTGTAGCACAGTGGAGTTGCAGAACAGCTTTGCTCTATCATCCCTTCATGAAAGCTTTCTTGGTATCTTCTGATGTCCTTTTGACAGAACCCTAAGGATGAAGGAAAAATAAGAACTTCTTGGATGGAAAATCCTTCCAAGATGGTTGGTCATAACAATTGGACTCTGGAATGGCGTCCATATTGGGGCGATTTGGAATTTCTCTTTTTGGTTCTAATGTCTCATTAGCCTCTTTTTGGGCCAAACTACCGTCTCAGCATTGTGTGCCTTTTGCTTGAAGATTGGTTCTCTGAGAAATCATTGAAGATGGTGTATTAGCGAAAAGTCTCGACATATCAGATGTAACCCCGGCCTGTGCATGTAGAGCCGGTGTAGATCATTAACATGCTGTGCAGCCATAAGCATGAGGACACTCAAAAGAGAGAAGTTGATGGGCATGTATGTGAGCCTCTAAATCTGATTATCATTCGGAGGTGGTCAACGTGTGACTGTTTCTTCACTAGGGCTACGAGAAGCAAATGCTTTTCACTTTCCAATTGTCATGAGATGTTTTACCAGTTTATACAGATGGTTTTGTGGTATCGGGCTGGATTTATGAGCACCCATGTTGTGAAAAGGGTTATTTCGTGATCAAGTAGATTTGATCATGGATCTGACACGACGTTTTCGAAAGAAAAGGGACCCATGAGCGTGAATATTCGAAAGGAAAGGGAGGGATTCTTTTTCAATTATGAATGTGATTGAAATTGATCGAAAGAGACCCGATTGATGAGTCGGTCTGGATGGACTGGGTCGGCTACCTACCCATCATTAAAATAGATCATTTGTCTTTATCAGGTGACCGGCTTAAGCAGGCTTTAGTTGAAGGGCCAGGCTTAAGGAAATCGCTCTCTAAGGCATAATTCAATCAAGCGTTGGGCCGAAATGGACCCGATATCATCCGTTGGACTTATGGGCTTAAATGGGCCATATTGGACCTCGTGGACCCATGGGCCATGTGCGGTCTGATGGCCATGTTGGACCTAGTAGGACTAAACGAGCCTGATTGATCGACACTAGTCTTATTGGGCCTAAATGGGATAGTGGGCCCAGTGGGCCGTGTTGGGCTACCTGATTGACCTATTTGGGCCTGTCAAGAGGTTTGGTGGGCCTAAGTGGCCCTATGGGCAATGTTTGACATGGGCCACGTTGTGCCCGGTGGGCCTCACTGGGCCTGGAACGGCCCCCCAGTCTCAGTTCGGCCTTTTCTTTAGACCAAGCAGTGGCCCAGGACCAACCAATTTTTATCCTTTTTTTTTTAGTCGGAATGGACCAACAACGTTCGAACCCCCCTAGTTTCACTAACTCGCGGTAAAGCGTCAGGTTTTCACTTCAGTCTTTTAAGTAAACGTTTTGCACCTGATGCTCGTTGCGGTGACTATCAGAGCACCAGAGAAGTACCTTCATCCCCAGAACACGAGGAAAAACTAGACTAAGACTTCAACCACATTCTACAAAACTCTACATTAGCCTCATGCTTCCCTGGGCATGTTCGTCATTTACTTATGCAATATTAGCAAATGAGATTTTGGAAAAGAGGTACAAACCTAAAACAGAATTGCATCCACAAGCAGTGAATGAAAAAACCAATCGCACTAGGCAGCGAGATCATCTTCTCAACCAGGAAAGTTTATAACGCAGAGGGCCGAAAAGAGAATAATGAACTCAAAGAAGCTAAACCATAAACATTGTCCATGACCTTGAGGAGTTACCCTCTGAAGCAGGGAAGACAGTGCCCACAAAGCTCTAGAGCAATGTTTCTGACCTGATATACTAATCACACATAAAATACTCATCCTGATCCAATCACATGCATCTGACTGCCCCAACAAAATTGGCATGCTTCTTGGTCGAATCCGAGCTTCATGCAAAAGCCAGCTCGCTTAAAAGTTGCAATTATCAACATTTGGGCATTTAAACATGAAATGAAGGCCGCTGACCATTCCTCTCTCTTAAATGCTAGATCAGAAAGCGCTCTACTCTAACAATGATTAACCTAGATTTACAATGTGAAAATGGTTGTCAACGTCACCATGAGTCTCTTCCGCGGAGAAAAGAGTACACAGACCAGAGCCTAAACATTCACCGCTTCGTTTTCACATGAAGACGACCGTTTAGGAGATGATACCACACACTTTTCCGACCCCATTTCCACCACATTGGCGCCAACACCCGTCGTCTCTTTCTGATCTGTTTTCCTGCAGTTTATACAATGGAAGTGTCCAAAGCAGTTCAGGGCTTCGAGTAAGATCTCCACTGAGAAAGAATCATATAAATTGACAACAGCACAGTCTGTTGTCCAAAAGCCTTTACTTCCGAAATATTAAAATTATATACAAAAGGAAGGTTTGATAATTCCTATTGGGATTCTTCCTGCATGTGCAGATTGGCAGACTGCCACAAGTCCAAAGCATGATCTCACTTACTTCACGGGAACGTAGAAATTCAAGATTGATTTGATCTGTTACCTATCAATTGAGGATCGAAATTCCCCACTCTATTATCTAAATGTTTTTCTAGGAATAATAACCAACTCACCAAGAAGCTATCAAATTGTGAAATATAACTCAAAGCAAGCATGAGTTGGGTGTGTGTGTGTGTGTGAGAGAGAGAGAGAGAGAGAGAGAGAGATGCTCATTACTTCTGTTTTCAACAAGAAACATTCCCCATTGTGACTGCAATTCCAAAAAAATGGATTCGAGAGTAGGCCAGTAGCTTGTTTGAATCTTCAGGACTTCCAAAACAGTACGCAGGCCAGCTTTTGAGGGCACCACATCCAAAAATTCAGATATAGGATATTCACCCAGTAACACCTTTTTTTCCAACAGAGACAACTCAGATTAATATAGATTCACACCAAAAGGACACAACAACATGTTACAGTAATCATAAGCTCCTTGCAGCTAGAGGGTAGATCACATATTAGAGTACATGAGCTTGATTATGCAAGAATATCAACAGATTAACATCTTACAATACCAGATATTTAAGAGTAAAACCCAAGCACAACTTCATAAATGCAAGACACATCACAAACTGACACGCAAGTACACATTGGACTGATGGAAAACACATTCACCTTAATAACCGCCACAGCAGAAGAGGAGATCGAACGAAGGTTGTAACTGCAAATCATTATGAAGGATAACTGAGATTACCAAACCAGAACATCAACCATACAAAATGGAGAGATCATATTTACGTACCCTCCCTCTAGAATGACAAGCAACTTGCCACCAGAAAGGGCACTCAACATGTGTGTCATCTGTGCATATCCAGCTGGAGTAACCTACAACATTGATTCATGCGACATGAATACTAAACAGCAAATAATTTGATCCTATCACCCAATAAAAGTGGGAGAAAAAGCCAAAGGATCAAAGCCCTGTACAAGATGAGTTTAACTTCAAAAATGCGATCACCCGTAGAATTGAAGAGTTCTGGATCATCAAAATTATAGAGTACATAAGGCAAAAAAAATCTCATAAAAGTTATAACGTTTTGAAGGTGCGTTAACTAATAAAAATATTTCCATACTGCTAGTATGAGCAGTCATGTAGTTTCTTTACCTATTTTAGAGTGTTCACTAAAATCTAACCAGCAAGCAAAATAATTACTTACATCACAGCACCCTAGGGGATCACCCCTCGCAGCATCAAATCCAGCTGATATGATGGTGAAATCAGGAGCAAATGCAGAAGCTGCAATAAGTGGAGAACATGTTCACAATTCAAGCCAAATATTTGACTGCTTAACTTACAAGAGCATAAACAAAGTGCTGTATGAGAAGTTAAACCATAGAATTGGGCTTCAAAAGAACCAGGAATCAAACAATCAGTGGACAAGACAGGATACAGCCTGCAAAAGGATTCGTGCAATCCGTTCCTTCGCTTCAAATGGCTTATTCAATAATAACTCTAAAAGAAGCCACTCCATTAAACTAATAATATTCTTCATAACAATAAGTTTGCTCAAACCGGTCACTTTTCAGCATTTACAAGTGAACAGTCACTACCACGGCATTCTTACCTACCCTCAAATCTAACAATATATTATATGCGTCAGAGGATTCTCAAGATAAATGCTTTTGAAATGTTGTATAATTAATACCCCATAATCTTATTTAAAATATGCAAGTACGAATGTATGTTAAAATGCAATCGAATCTCATCTACTCCATATACATTAAATTTAAAACCGTCAGTCACTTGTTTGGTAATTAAGGTTGAAATAAATCTTAACAAACGCATGTACACCAACAAAAGTGATTATGGGCTCAAAGAGAAAAAGGAAATTTTACTGAAGACCGAGTTAGCTATATTATTGCACACAAGATCATAAGTCTATCACAGTGCATTAAGTGCATCAAGATTCCTTCGGGGCAAAACCTTCAGCCTCTCTCCACCCTAAGTGCAAGTGTATCTCAAAGATTTAAACTGGCTGCCTCTCATCTTCTGTCCAAGACAATACACAAAAGAGTAGAAAAAGGTTCCTGGATGCTGATCATTTTTCTTCATGGAAACTAACAAACCTCCATAAACACCTAATGGAAGAGCGTGGATATGATAAGAGAATTAGAGATGGAAGGTAATTTACATAATTTCTCCTAAGCCATTTCCTCATTTTCATTGGCTTCACGAACAAAGCAGCTCTCTCTCTCTCTCTCTCTCTCTCTCTCGGCAAAGACGTCCAATTTCATTCATCAAACAAAAAACGGAAGGAGTGTGACATTACCTTTGCAACGCTCCATACATAACGCTTTTGCAACCATTTATGCATCCTCTTAATTTCATTATTCATTATCCCGATTCACACCATTCTAATATTTACCCAACTACTGCAAGAAACCCTAGCTTATGACATTAGAATAAAATTAACGTGATCGTCTTTGTCATGAATACTTACCACCACACCTAAATAGACATAAGCAATTAAGCTACAATAAATTATATCAACCATTTAAATAAAACAATTTTAGTTTGCGTTATACATTACTGATATATAATACACACTTTCCACTCCATTCAGAGGCAGACACGCAAGAAAGAAAGCCATCGACTAATATTTTCGTTTGGTTGTGTCTGGCTATTTGATTGGGAAACCTATACCACATGTGCACGTCTCTAGAGAGCAAAGGAAGTACTAGCTGATTTCCCTAGAGGACCTCTCAACTATTTTAAGAACGAGAATCAGCATTCAACCTGTATTTAAGTAATATTTGCTTCCAACTCTCGACTATTATAAGAACAAGAGTCAGCATTCCACCAGTATTTTAGGTAATATTTGCTGCCACCTGCCTTCAGAAATTTTGCCATGTCCACGAAAAACTAAAGGACCCAAGTGTTTCGCTACATATCAAAAAGCTTCCTCAATTAGCAATCTATTAGAGTAGAATGTTCTATTCGTATGTATCTTTAATAAGTTCCTGTTAATTTTAATAAATAGGTGATTTCTTGGCCTGGCTTTCTTATGCTAAGGTAAGTCAACCAAGTAGAATGGTATTTTGCTAAATATGTGAAATTTTTTTTGGTAAATAAACAGCCAAAGAGTCAGTACAATGTCTTCCCTATCATTTACTATTATATAACAGTAAGCAGTCACATTTCTAGTCTCTTGGGTAATCTCTACTCGACATTCTGTTTTTACGTTATGAAAACTGAAATTTGCTTCGCCAGAGTGGCTTTTTACATATTCAATTGTCTCACACACTTCTCCTAATTGGAAAAAAAAAAGCTGCACGTCTCTCGTCAATTCCAGGTAATTTGATTTTGATAATTCTCTTCCTTTGAAAGGAAGGGTAAAAGCCACCACAAACCCTAAACTACGCCCATTGTGATGCATTTACCCCAAACTTTTTTTGTGACACCAAAAACCTCAAACTTGTACCTATGTGACACATTTACCCCAAACTTGTATCCGCGACACATTTACCCCCAAAAAATTGGCGTCATAGAAAAAAGTTTGGGGTTTTTAGTATCGCAAAAAAAGTTTGGGGTAAATAAGTTTGGGGTTTTTGTTGTCATAGAAAAAAGTTAATGATAAATATGTCACATAGGTACAAGTTTGGGGTTTTTGGTGTCACAAAAAATAGTTTAGGGTAAATGTGTCACAGTGGACAATGTTTGGGGTTTTTTGTGGCCTTTTCCCTAAAAAGAATAACAATCGCATTTAATTATTTTTGACATGCCTCTTACTTTATCATGGAGAGGATTGCCGGTTAAGTTGTTTCTCTAAACATTTGATCACCTAATCCGCAAAATAGTTAATTTTCATTGTCGATAGATGAAGCCAAAACTAATAATTTAGTTCTAAGGTATTGTTACATGCTCTCAGTATGCATTATAAGCAAAGGTAATGAATAAATTCAAGATCCCTACTTCAGCAAAACTGTCACGACCGTAAAAAAAAGCTCAACACTGACTGTTTTATCCAACACTAGCAGAAAAGGTACATAACTGTGCTATTCATGTGTCAAAAGGCCAAAAATTCACCATAAGGTGAAAGTTACCTATAGGAAGCACTATATGATGAAATGCAAAAACATAATCATTATCACCAACTCCTCGACGGCTCCATGGAATATTCACACAGTATCCTTCAGCGCCCATGGTACCAACCTAACAAAACAAAATTCACTATCACGACCATTTGTCAGAAAAAAGAAAGCATAGTACTTGACTATTAGCAATTTTACAACATCACCTGGTTTACAATGCTATCCAAAAGCAACATAATCAATTCATGAAAAAAAAAAAATGTGTTAAGAAAGTGACAGAAAAAATTAATAGACATAAAGCAATCGGGTACCTCATAGGCAGCACCTGTACCAGGATAAAAGTTTCCTCCTTCATGTCGATGTAGGGATATGTATAAGACCTATTGATGGGCCCAAATCATCAGCACCTAATCAATATCAACACCATAACAGTAGAAATATGTTGATTCACATATCTTCACTCTGAGCATCCCTAGAAGATATCCAGCAATAAAGGACAATCCATGCTAAATTTGGGAACATGTGAAAATTCTGGCTGACTTCCATCAACTCATGTTCAAGTTAGAAAACATAATATGATCAAAACTGAAAATGGCTTAAACTCCATGCAAAATACAGAAGTGACAGCCAACCCCATATCACTTCCTCCATCAAATTAACTGAAAAAATGCATCAAAAAGGTGATAATCAACATGAGAAAAAAGGATTGGCTTATGTAAAGCTCACCGATTTATTTCCATCAAAAATCTCTTGTGTGCCATTTCCATGGTGAACATCCTGTAACATTTGAAAGAAGCTTCTCATATATGCCCATCAAGCACCAAACCTTTGCACGTCCTCCAATGGGATGGCAGCAAATCAAGTATGAGGACAAATGATGCATTACCCAATCAACTATAAGCACTTTCTTCGCCCCGGCACCTTGTGCTGCTAGTGCAGCAATTGCTGCATTATTGTGGAGGCAGAACCCCATGGCATGTTTGATACCAGCATGGTGACCAGGAGGACGAACCTTAATAGCTCGTAGATGACAAGCATTTGAAAAGAGACAATTAGTAAAATTCTCACAGAAATAGATTGGACAGTGGCCGACAAATCAATATTCAACATACCAGAGCAAAACCATTCTTTGAATGTCCAGAAATAATCGTTGAGGTGAGATCAGCACACAAACCGGCTGCAATCCTAGCAGCACGCGCTGAATGTTCATTGGCATATGTGTCAGGAGTAAAGTAGCTGCCAATCATAAACAACCAAGTATTACAAGCTCCACCAACTAAGTCAAAGGATGTTCAACATCAAGAATAATAGAGGCATGGGTTATGACTCTTTCCCGCTTGTTCTCTGGCTAATTCAAACTCCATCAAAACGATAAGAATTCCTCTCTTCAAAATTTAAACTTCACAAAAATGTCTACTTCTAAAACAATTAGTTGCATGAACAAAAAAAGCTATCCTAAAGAACTTTTGATTCTTTCTCCTGTACACGAATATTTCTCCTGCCAAACGAATACATATACATATAACTCTAATGAAATTAGATATCACTTTATATAGCACCTTTGTCGTGCGAAATGAATAATGAAACAAGTCTCCCTAGTGAAATGCCTTCTGCTTAAGACATTAACTGAGAGAGAGAGAGAGAGAGAGACTTACCTAGAAAACATGTGGCTTGTCAGGTCAACAGCATCAATATGCTCTGAAGAATGTACCTGAACGTTTGAAACATAAAAAACATGATTGTAGCACCAATCAAAAGAATGTTAAAATTACAAAAACAACAGGATCTTTGTTACTCTATCATGAGAAAAGAACAACCTGTAGATAAATAAATGATTTCAAGAATATCATGATGCATGTTACTCATTTTATACTATCTCTGCTGCCTATGTGCATGCACGAAACATATGACACTACACAACTCCAGAATAGTCTTGCGTACCATCTGCAGCTCTTCTTTTGTAATTTCTCTCACGGGAAGCGAATGGCATCTTCCAGGAAATATGCCTGAGAATTTAAAATCGCAAAATGCTCAGCTACCTACAGAAAATGATAAACCTGCGTGCAAGGTGTGCATGTGCCAATGAAACCACAGCAAGAGAACAGAGAGAAAGGCACAAGTAGAGAAGACAATCATCAAGGAGTACATGAATAAACAATCTCAAAGTAGTTAAAGGAACCAACTTATTTAGTTATTCACCCAAAACGGAAAAGAAGTACCAGCAGTAGCAAGGCTAGCAGCAATAGCTCGAAGACGGTCTGGCCTTTCAGGGTGAGGATGTGACTTCATCTCAACCTACTCTAGCATAGCAATGAAAAAAAAAAGAACTGATGATCATCAAGAGAGAGAAGAAAAATAGGTCAAACTTAAAAAACTCATAGCATAAGAAATCACGATCATGTCTTTATCAGAATGAAGTCAGTGCAGCTGAAATAACATCGAGAAACGAAGTCGCAGATAAATTTAACTACAAGGAACTACTCCTAGTGTTTCAAGATCTTGTTGCCACATTAATATATGATTAGTAGACTTGCTTAACACCCCCAACCCACTAGTGTACCCAAAAAGATATCGCTACCTCCAATTCTTCCTAGAAAGAACATAAAAGATCACATGCACAGAGCAGTTGGCTTTAAGGACCCACTATCAACAAAAACTTCACTGCATGTACACACTCAGACACTAGCAAAAGCATTAAACAATCTTCAAGAGGAGACATCTGTAGGCAATCTCCCACAGCTGTATCATTATCTGTAAAGGAAATAGCTCAATACATGGAATAGGACCATACCTCTGAGTGTAGCAACATCCTCTCATCAAAACCCACAACAGTTGAATTGCTTGGGGCAGAACTTCTAGCATGATCTACGTATGCAAAGAGAAGATAATTACGCCAAACTTGAATCTAAGAAGGTAAGGTCTATCATCACACAACATACCAGCAAAACAAGACGGGGCAATGTTAACACCATGCAGGATAAATCTTCTAGAGGAAGCTTTAAAGAAATCCCCCATTTAATCTACAGACAATGTACATCCAGTAATAAGGGAAATTGCACTTTGCACCCTACATCTCATGGAGTTAACATGACAATATCCATTAGTTAATCCCTAGAAATTAGTACTGCCATCCAAAAAGGCTCCCCACAAATAACTTCATTCTCCCATATGAACGCACAATTAACCCATATCCACCAATACAATCCACCATAAGCAAAATAAATTTTCATGAACTGACGGCTATGACTTTCATCACCTTTTTAACAATCCTCAGCAATACATATTCATTTACCAAAAGGTAGAAAACAACCAGCATTTGACCTTTATACAAAAGAAAATGAAATTTAGGGTCACAAAAAGAATAAATAAATTTTTGGCCATAAGGTAAACACTGTTTTTGACTAGAACATGTAACCACCTTCACATGATTCCCGTACTTCTGCTTCAATGCTAGGAGCACCCGTATCTTGCGTGAATGGAGATGCATAAAAGCCATGTCTTAAGATACCTGAATCTCTGTGTTCCCCACATATCTGGATAGAAGAAAATCGAGAAATCATTAGAGTTTGTGGGTCTCTCTCTCTCATGAGCATCAATTCACAATTTAAGCACGAAGAATATACGTACATCGCAGTGAAAGACATCTTCAAGGTTGAGCATCGTACAGTTGGTGCAAAACCACCTCACCATTTCCACTTGCTTTTTCAAGGGTTCCCAATCACTGTCATCCTCGTCATCATCATCTAAAGCGCCATCATTATTGTACATATCTTCTAAAGTCATTTCTTTCTGCTTTTTTCCCGCCTCCTGTAGTAAAGCACTGCATACGTAAGATGCCACCAGATATAAAAGCATTGTCAAAAGCACACACGTTTCGAATGAAGGCAACATAGGGAATTCACTTACCACATCGGAATTCAAATCATCTTCTGCAGCTCTCACACCTAATGCACTATTTTCTCCCCCGTGATGATCATTGAAATAAGGCTTCGATCTGGTGCCATGAAATTCCACTATCACATGCCTTTCCGGCAATTCCTGACAGAGGAGCTCGTTACTATGATTGTGCATACTGTCGTAAGCTTCTCCACCTGTCAGACGACTTTCTGGAGTTGCCTGAGAAACCATTTTTGAGCCGTTGATTATATGGACATCTTCAGCCACTGTCATTCCTTTAATACATCCTGCAATAAATTCCAGCAACTTCCATATAAATGAATCCAACCGGTGGCACTGAACAAACTAACATGCAACACTCTAGCACACATTATCCGATTAATAAGACTACCTACTAAGGTTAACTATGTCAGGAATATCAGAATCCAAGCGTGCTTAATGGAGAAACTGTGGCGAGTAGTGCAAAAAACAATGCAGAAATCAAGACTTTGGGAGGGGAAGAGAACAAATGCCTAATTTGAGGTCAACTGAGTATCCAAAAAATGATGTCGAGGATCATGAGGAATGCGAACGCGGAGCGAGGCTGTCGACCAATTGCCAGCGCATTGGCTTTCGACATGTGCATCAGGTAATCTCCAACGTCGCCAGCATTCACATGTATGAAGATGCCGATAAGCGGGGGGGTCGCGAATTTGAGAAGAGGGGGGAACCCGCCATTTCATCATAAAATGAATTAAAAAAAAAAAACCGAGCATGAGATCCCCAAGCAAAAGCCCTAACAAGCCATATCGAAAATCCGCATCTGCCACACAGAAAGGCTAAGCGATTCGGTTAATTAATTCACGAAATTGCGGCCGATGCATCCCTGCGCAGAAAATGAGGTGAAATTCTTACAACGCGAAAGCAGAACGATGAAAAAGATCCCAAATCGCAAGCCGAGAGAGCGAGAGAGAGAGACTTTGATCTCGCGCGCGGGAAAACGATGGATAAAGTCAAAAAAACACACACAAAAAAAGGTGCCGCCGAAACTATCTGGTACTAGAAAATGACGTCCGGACAGAGCAAAAAGCAATCTCGACCGATGGAAATTCAGCAAAAAAAAAAAA
>BCNH02000002.1:3479461-3507833 GCA_001662345.2 Metrosideros polymorpha var. glaberrima
CAAGAAAATGTTGACCTTACCCTAGATTTCTAAAAATTTAAAATAAAAAAATATATATGGAGAGCGGACGAGAGGAATACGTTTGATTGAAAGAATTTTCTTGCGAAGTATATTTCCAGATTTTTATGTGTTTGGTTTGCTAAAAATGATCGGTCAATGAAAAATTATTTATGAAAAAAAATGAAATCTTTAATTTGAAAAGGGATGAACATTTTCTTTGAAAATGATCTCCATAAAAAGCATTTTCGTGAATATTAGTGTAATAGTTTAATCCTAACTCAATGGGGAGAGCATGATACGGCAAGATCATTAATTTTCAAATACGGAAATAACTAACGGATGGCTCTCCTTTAATATAAGGATAACGAGAAACGATTAAGAAGAGGTGTGCATGAGTACGTGAGAGTTGAAAAAAGATATTCATTCCACTTTATTTATAATAATTAATTTAGTTGAATTAAATAAAATATAGTGGTGTTCGTCGTCCTACATATTAGACTAATTTGCCGAAATTCCTTAAAATGATTGAAGAATAATCAATGTCAATGTCATGCAAGTTGGACACGTTATTGCTTTCGAATGTGAAAATTGAAATACAAGTCCCCACTTCTTTACATTTTGACTGATCAGGATTGTTGCTACATCATATAATGACGCTACGGTTTGCACAAGACTTTTAATAATTCATTCTTTAATGCTGAAAATTAAAATAGGATTAACTGAATAAACTCCCTGAAAGCCAAAAAGAGCATTTGCAACCTACCTCCCAATCAAGAGTTGGGAAATGTCTGACGGCACTCCTGAGAAAGATTTAATAAATGTGGCCTTTAATAATTTGAAGCTCGACATTAGAGAACGATTTGAAGGTCAAGACTTTGCCGACTTGTTCCGGTTGACGACAAGAGTATCTAAGTTGCTCAAAGAAAGGGATAAAAAGCCACCTAAGGAGTTCAAGCGGAATATGACTCTAATCGATCACTACGAGGTCTGATCAGATGAAAACAGGGGAAGTGGCAGTAGTAAAAAGAGATGCTGTCAACCTATTTGTCCGACCTTTGACATTGTTATTGTAGATTGCTCTAGGGAAAAATATATTGAACAAGAGGAAAAATTCATAATAAATAATTTGTTTTGATGTTCTCCAGGCTTTTGCCCCTTATTAAGAACGAGTTGGTGGTGAAACATGTAAGAGGAAGTTTCTGCTATATATACACAACCGCTTGAACCTTAAAGCCATTAAGGAGGAAAATGAAGGTGTAGAGAGCCCAACCATGAATACATTATCTCAACCTATTGTGAAACTTCTCCTTTCTCTTTGGTTACTTTGTTCTGGTAATGTTGTCAAGTGCAATTTTAATGACAATGTGGTGTCCGAAATATGCAGTCAAAGGTCGTTCAGTAATGAGTTCGACCCTTATTCCTACAACCTATGGGATGTTATGGCTGATCTAGACGAGCATACGTCAAATCCCGGTTACAATTACTACTGTCAACACGGTTCCTGCTACGGCCATAGAGCATGCTACGGAGCATTGACAAAAGATGATTGTGATTCGTGCATGGAAAGAGCTAGAAGCATCCTCGAAGCAGATTGTGGCCTAAGCCGTGGAGCTCAAATCCAGCTTCAAGACTGTAGAATGAGATTCGAAGATTATCCATTTGCTGAATGATTAAGTATGAGGCTCGGTGTGAAATTAGACCCTATCTACAATGTACGCATTTGAATAAGCTACTATCCATAAGAATAAAGGAATCTAAATCGCAATAACTTGAATGATGGTGAGTTTCTTTCACATAAGTTACTTGCTCTCATCCTTTTTTCACTTATATATATATTCATGTATTAACTGCATTTGGTTTGTCGGAATTAAAAATCGAATTCGATTTGATGTGATTTGATTTAAGAAGAATTCTCTGCTAAGGATAACACGGGATATAAGAGCTGATAATGGGCCGTTACAAAGAGTGCCTGGTCAGGACATTGGTTCATAATTCGAGAAAATCGGAGTGAAATGATACCGCATAGAATTTGAAGTGTAATGTGTAATTAATTATTTAAAAAGTTTAAATTGTTGTCACAGACATATTCAATTCTTTGCTTGCGACAATAATATTAAGTTTTGAAACTACGATTTGCACAAGATCTTTTACGGTTCATTCTTTAATGCTGAAAATCCAACTCAATATCATTAACTAAATTAACTTTCTATAAGCCAAAAAAAGGACCTTTGCACCTAGTTCTCAACAAAAAGATGGTGAAGAAACCTATAAGAAGAACCTCTTCTGTATACATACATTTCACTAGTACTTAAAATGAAGGGAACAAAAAAAATTAAGGAGGAAAATGAACATAGAGAGACATATATCAGTAACTGTTGCGCCAGAAAATGTTTCTGCGACAGATTATCTTTTACCGAAATTAGTTTTTCGGCTTTTTTAATTATATAAGAGATCCTACGGCAATTCCAGACAGAAGTAATTGAACGAGCGTCAATGATTTAACTTGATATATAACTGATTAATTTGAAAATAATATGTTGATATTACAAGAAAATCGCGATATCAAATTTTGACAGAAACTGATTCAATAAAGAAGTCACACAATCGTATCGATACAAATATTAAACCTTCGAAGAGATTAATCTTAAAGTGAAGTCAAACGATGTATCGATACAGATAACCATAAATAGACCACGACATTAAACCTTGACAGAGTTTGACTCGATGGCGAAACTAAACAACGTGTCAATACAGATGACCATAAATGGACCACAACATTAAACCTCAATAGAGTTTAACTCGATGGCGAAGCAAAACAACGTGTCAATACAACGCCGGAGTTTGACTCGACGACGTAATATTCCCTTTGGACGAAAGAAATCCAGAGTTTGACTCAATGGATATGTTCCGAGTTATACTTAAAACTAAAACTGAAATGCACAAGAAAAAAGTAACATTGTGTGTTCTGTTGATGATCCTTTCTGCCTTGAGGTCTCTTGGTATTTATAGAAGAATGCTGTAACCGTTCAGAATTTGATCTTTAGTAAACCGCCTTTGAAACCTTTGATTTAGTCTTTCTCACAATTTTCTCGCTTTTGATAATCGTCTTTGACTTTTCGAATCTGTTCTTTTGTTCATCTCATCTCATAACGTTGTCGATACATCAAGTTTCCTTTCTTCCAGTAACTGCTTCCCGATTTTTAGGCTACTTTCCTACTCACGTGACTGATAACTGGTTTTCGACACATATCAAGTTATCTTTCTGTTCACGTTGCTAATAACTGCTCTTTGATACATGCTCTTCGCCTTGATTGCTTTTATTCATGAGTTATAACAATGTCGTGACTAAATCACAATCAACAATATCTTTCAAAACACTCGAATGATGTGTCAATTTCTTAATCTCATCATGTATGAATCATGTACTATTTCTCTCCTCGTGTCAAACACGTGATCATCTATATGCAAATTTATTTGGATGTCAAGAGTAACACATCATCATATATTGTCAATCTCGTTCTCATAGAGCTATTATGTGTTGACACCTGAATTTTCGCCAATAATTTTTTAGAAAACATAAGTAATGACGGGCGACTGTCATACCATGTCACGCAATGCATCCATTGACTTAAGATAATTTCAAGAAGACGGTGAATCGCGACGGGCCAAAGGAGGCAAGGTTATGTGGACGGCAAGGATTCAAGGGGCCACGCGGACGGTGAGATTAAAGGGGTGTGGATTGCGTGTGAGTGGAGACTCGAGAGAGTACATGAATCGTGTAGAAAGTGAGGGGCTCGTGCTTGTCATTAAGACGTCGCTCGCTCACGTTCTAAACATGCAATTTTACGCTATCTTGAAGGCCACCTTATGTTCTTACCAATAAAAAATATCATTCAATATTTGCACAGTTGGGACGATTTCTCATGGCCGTGGCAAGAGCCTATATGCTAGATTCTTCACTTGTGTTGAAGCTTCATCTTCCCAGCAAGAGTTATCCTAATCCTTCGAAACAACAATTCCGAGATCGGGAAATTCTCGCAACCACCTACTACATCGTCGATTGAGGGGTCAGTTCTTGTGAAACCCACACACGATGGCTCGAATCAACCCATCCTCGTTTGGGATAGTCTAAATTAGATTTTCATGCTAAGACGACGGAGTATAATCAAAATCGGTTACCTGAAAAGCGCTAATAATGCTGAGATGACGAGACACCCATGAAGCTACAGTTTATAGCAAGCCAGTCCATCCTGGACTAGCAACATCGAAGTAATGAACGCCATTCGAGACATGCAAGAGCGAATTAGTTCAATCTCTGTTAAATTTTCCTGCAGACGATAGAGCAACTACTACTTAGGATTTCAATAACAAACGTACCCTCAGTTGAGCCATAAGAGCAAAGACGAAACCAGTCCCCACAACCAAGCCATTCCGAGCTAGATTCCGACATTACCCTAATTGGATTCAGTTTCCCAAGCATCTTCCTTCCACTCCAACAGGAGGAATTCAAGAGATCATACTAATGATTGACCCTAGACATTGTAGAAGCACCAGGAGCATCAAATCACGGGCATTTTCTCTGAACATATGAAGCACCATGTTCCTCGTACCTGAAATGGATTCCCAAAATAGATTTAGTGCTCGACAAGAGAACAAACTGCATATGGAATGCCAAAGAATTCAACATCATGAAAACTTTAAAAAGAGCCAGGAAAGCTGGAAACTTTCCCTGATTTTTATCCAGACTTCATATATCGAAAAAGAGCAACTTCAAACTGAAACCTTAAATCCAAAACTTACTCGGTCTTTGAGAACCACATCTGCTGAAATGATCCGAGAGATGCCAATATACTTCCTCCTATCCAAACACTGCACACCACATACTTGGCATTAAGAGAGCAATAGGCATAAATCATTCAAAAACATCGTAAAATGATTGGCTAGGGAACTGGGCAACTGCAAGGAGACAATGGTAGTCAATTGCAGCATGTAACCTACAAAACAATCCCTGACATTGTAGCTTCCGTGATCCTTGACAATCAAAGCCACTCTTTCTAGAGCACTTTCGAATCCAAAGATTATATCGTTCCATCCCTTTCAGATATTATTCTCTTGCTGGGATATTATATCCTTTCTATCCTAGCACTGTGCAAGGGTAATATGAAATAGGTCCGAGAGAAGAATTTTAGGGAAAGTTGAAAGTACCTGAATCTTCTTTCTGTTGTATTCCCACTGGCCAACACTTTTACTCTAGCAGCTTGAGGGGATTCCTGCACATTGAGAACTCCATCGAATTACAAAGCTCAAAAATCTTATTCAACAGGACAAATCCAGCATTGATTTAGGGAATTGAGAACTCACAAATCTATCAACAGTTACAAACACTGAATAAGAATAGAACCACGTGTACTAAATAGATAATAGATATATAGAGTCACAGAACTCCAAAATTGTATTTCGTACTAGAGATAAGTGATACATGATAGACACCCGTTCCCGCAACATGGAGTAAGAACTTTAGTATACATTCACTTAAGCAAAGCATACCTCTAGCAAGTCTTTCTCAAGACGTTCCTTCAACTGCTGCATCGATGCAGTGCCACCCGCAAGCTATAAAGAGACGAATGAAAAAATCAACCTCATTTCAAGAACTTATAACCAGTTAAACATTGGTCTACATATTATGGCCATCACATTGCTCTGCATACTATTACTGTTGCATGCCTTGCGTGCACATGAGTATGCACATAAAGGGAGAAGAGAGAGGAGGGCTGCCAAAACTACTCCCATTTTACAAAATACAACCACAAAGAATACTTACATTATATAGACTGGCATCTCTCCTAAGCATGTTGAAGGATTCAATAAAGAATGCTTAGCATATCAAAACTAAAATTAGAGGATTCAAGCTTAAGTTAACAAGAGTTGATTAACATTTTACCAGAATACTACTAAAAAGTTCTCTTCGGATGTCAACGTCACACTTGTTAATACTCTCAATAACCTGCAAAAATAGGATGGTTTAGCAAGAGAAGTTTCTAAGACTAAAAGAGTGCAATCTAGACAAAGGGCGAAGGAAAAGGAAATCACCATCTGGGATAATCCACGAACAGAAGGAGCAAACTCTGAGAAACTCTCCATGCCGGGAATTGTCTGTTTTCCACATACAAAGTTAAAATCCTAAATATGTAAATGCATGCCAAAGAAACAGCATTTCTAAAAAAACAGTAACGCGGAAGAATACCGACCCATTTTCTACCCATAGGTAGAAAAATCAGTGACACAGATAAAGATGCACAATACAATTTCAAAGATTTGAGTGATTACTAAATCAGGAAATACGGCATGAACATTCATGAGTATACAAGGCCTAATTCTACCTAAAAAGAAACTTAAAGACTCAATAAACCATGGGGTCCACGAACCAAAAGCTTAACCAAATAGCTCAGGCTTCACAATTGTGCTAATAAGATCTTCTCCAGAGAACTTAGCCGAATGAACATACTCTTTACGAAATTAAAAGCCAAAAAGCTGTCTACTTTCAGGGGTAATGACATTCTGAAAACCGACAGTTTGAAGAGGTAGTCAGAAAGCAAATATACGAAAGAAGGCAAGAGATGAGGTACCCTCATAAACAGTTCGATAAAATATCATAAAAAAGAAATTGCCTCCATACAGAACTTCACTAAGGTAAAAAGCTGGGCAGATGACTAAAGACATAGATGTATTTACAAGGATTATTAGTACAGAGACGTAAAACCACAGAATTCTCCAATTGGCAAATGCAGGAATATAGAACCTAAGATTTTCTAAGAGGTGAAGAAAGTGGAGACATTGGAGACGAAGAGAATAATTTTGTTTGGAAAGGATAACAAGTGAAGGTGCAGAAGATGAGGAGAAATACAATTCTTTTATTTGGGTAAAATAAATGGCCAATTCCACATGTTTTCTCCACCCAATCAATTGGCCAAGAAATGTGGGCCTGGGAGAATACTTTTGCCCACAAAAATCTCTACCTCAATTTCCCCTATGCCTCCCAAACACTAGAATCTACATGTTTTCTTTACCTATTTTCCTTTCCACACTGTTTCCCTGGTGGCAAGCATAGCGTAATGCACCTTTCTTATAAGGTAGAACCATCAAATGCAACCAAGTCTATCATTGTTAAGGAATTGTATATATTACGGTCATAACAGATTATCAAATAAGACTCAGGCAAGCAATTTGAAGGGGAAAAAGAGCAAACGTGTAAAATTTGCATCCAAGTCAACTGACTAGTGGCTACCTACCTGAGCTAGGGATGGATTGAACAGAACATCAGGAATTTTAAATCTGTCAGCCCCAATTTCAATTGTCCTGCATTATGCAGAAGAACAATGCAAGACTGAAGTGAAATGAGTAGTTCTGAACAGTTATAGCACCACAACATCACCAAAAAAGACCACAAATAAAGCATCACAATAAAGCCTTTTCCTATTAAGCCTCAGCTATGTGGAACTTCTGAGCTATAGTGCTCTTTTAGCATACAATGATCTTGAACAGGTGAGGATTTTAATATGCTAGACAGAACAAATTCTAAGAGATGGCCCAAATTAGGACCTTATAAGCAACAAATTGTCGAGCAGAGAATTTAAGAGACTCACTGGCCATCAGGTAGCTCATACGGGGTCATTGGAATATTTGCATATGCACTTTCTGCCAAAAGAAAACGAATTATATCAAACATATTGAATTGCCAGCAGATGTATCCCAGTCAAGATTTGAGATTTTGTATGAAAACGATATTTCCATATGCACTTTCTGCCAACGAAAACTATTATATCAATCATATCAAATAACTAGCCAATGTATCTGAGTCAACTTTTGAGAATTCCTAAACCTGCAACTGAGAAACCACAGCTTGGACAAAAAGCAGCGCATGGCCAGTCATCACAGTGAGCTTACTAAATGATATGCAGAGGAATAACTGTTATATACATGCATTGGATATAAACAGTAGATGTACATATGAACCTCCAAGAATTATCAGTTGGATGAGTAAAGAGAACACAAAGGGGATATTCTTCACTTTGAGGGTAAAGAAGAATTACAAAGAGACAAAGGTGTGCCAACTCTGTAACACTACCAAAACCAAAACCAAAGATTGAGTACCATCATAGGGACTATCTGGAGCACGGCATACAGAATCCTTGATATCACTAGCAATTACCCTCTGTCATAGGAGAAGATTTAGCAGGCAATATGGAGCATGTGGCATCTGAACTAGAAATTATTCATAGAAAATAACAGACCTGGGAATATAGTCTGTAGCTTTCTGTTGTACTTGGAAAATCAATATCAAATGGCTACAGAATGAACAAAACGAGAAAATAATAACATGAGCAACTCCACTTGCGCCTTTAGTTTGATATATATTGATCTCAAAGGCTAAAAACACATATGTATGGGGGCAAAAAAAGGTAAACGCATGAAGAGATTTTTGTTAATATTTTGAAGATCTGGAATTCCAGGCTAATGAAAAATCTCATTAACTTCATGGACAAGTTAAGACGCAAGCTGAAGCTTGGGTATGTACCCAAACATGAGATCGTTTGCACTTGGGTGGTTCAAGCAATCGAACTATGCCGTGTGCCTAATCTACACACACATGCCCACTCCTTAAGCACTAAACAACACCAAGGGGTTACGAAAACATTTTTCAGGACAGGGCTAAATTAGGAAATAGACATGCAACCAAAAATACTAAACCCCAAAGTAGATGAAAAATACCAATGAGCAAGAAACAACCTGAAACTCTCCCGGACGTACTTCCTTTCTCTTAAACGAATATCTAGGTTTTATCTGCAAAACACAATATGAAATGCTTATGACCTACTAGGAACTAAGAATTCAAATGTAGAGGGCAAGCACAACATGAACTTCCAGAAGAGAATATTTACCTTGATACCTTTGCTTTCCAAGCTCTTCAACAAGCAATCAGTTAGAAATTCTCCTCCAATAGGTGAAGTCGCCACAGCCTATCAGCGCATGAATATTGTCAGAGCAAAAAGTACCAAACACAACCCAGCGGAAGCTTCCAAAAAGATAGACTAAACAACTTCAAGTAGCACAGCACATTGACAAAACCGTCCATGGAAGGTAGCATCTATCATCTTATCACGTCAGGAAAACTATCGCACAGGGAAACAACCATTTATTATACGCTTGTCTGTGTAAGTATTATAAGGGGAAAGAGCAAATGCTCCGGTCTAATCTCAAGGATCATATACTGTATGCTACACAAAGAAGGTGATTAAGTAGCCAAAACTGAAGAAAGGGAATTTTAGCAATCCTGTATGAAAGAGTTGAACAGAAATTCAATATTGAGATGTTTGACAAATGACAACTTGAAAAGGCTGGAAAAGGACAGCACCTTTTGAAGAACATAACCATCATGTACTGGAGCTACTGTAGTTGATCCTCCACCACTGAAAGTTTCGGTTTTACATTGACATGAATCAGGGTAAGCAGTAGAAAGAATATTTAATCTAGTAAGGAAGAGGTACATCTATGCAACATATAGCAGACATCCGAAAATTAGAGATTACTCCAAAGGCATCTCTCCATCACACAAAACCATGGCTTATGACTAGACTCCTAGTAGCTTGACCACCCAAAAGACTGGCCCATCATTTCCGCATGATTGGCTCGACATATGAGCATATCATGTGATTTCTTTTATAGGCTAGTTCCAATGGAGAATCGTGCATTTGTCCATGACATTTTTTACCTCAAACGCCCTACTACTAAGTTGGACTAACATCATCTCAAAGTCCAGCAAAAGGTCAAATTAGCCCTTTTTCTCCAATAGTGAATTGCTTGTGTCACAATTATTAAATACAAGTATTCACGTACAATTACATATAGTTCCTTCTCATGGTTTTCCATGTAAGTAGATGTGAGTTGTCCTTTGGTGATATATTTTGCACTCGCACTATCCCTATGTGAGTGCTTCCTATTATCATTCGATGAGTTAAAAACTGAATAAGATCTCCAGGAATGCTTATACTTCTTAGAAGCATATGATAACATGGGAAAAGAAAGGACACGCACAATTTTCAAGACCAAGCAACTCTATTTGTTTACTATTCAGTCAAGTCCATCAATTCAGCAATTCAATGGATTGAACTTGAAACAAAAAGCAAAATGGTTTGTAGAGTACATTAATTTATTGAAAATGTTCCAGTTCCTATATGCGAAAAATTGGTCAAAATTTGTTTTAGTAGCCTGTCCTGCTTTCAGTACTTCAGTAAGGTGAAAACAGGTTTTGTAAAAGCTAGAAAATAACAATATGGTTTTTGTATTTCGTTTCAAGCTGAAATTAGAATCCAAAATCTATAAAAAAAGCTAAACTGATTTTAAAGCATACTTTGAGATGAAAGACAAAAAATAAGTATGAATTGTGCAGAAAGAAAAACTTCCAATGAAAATGAAACTGAAGGGCCTGTTTGGTATGCCAAAACGATTTCAGTTTTCCTTTCAGTGAAAATGAAAAGGAAAACAGTTTTCGTTTTCATTTCTCTGTTTTCTTGAAAACGTGTTTGGTGTAAACATGTTTAGTGGTGTTATTTTCACGATAAAAAAAGAGTGGTACATGCAAATATTCTTGATCAATTAAATAAAAGATAATAATGAATCCACTCTTAATGTTCTTTTATTTCATAAAAGTATTTGCAAAAAAATTACTAATCTGGTTTCTATTTCCTATTTGTTAATACTTTCATTTGGATTTTCTTTCACCATTTAGCAAAATCTTTGGTGAAGATTCTTGAAGTTCCAACAGAGCTACATCTTTGTCAAAGCAAAGCTTCAGTATCAGACCAGAAAAAAAGGGAAGAGAGAAGATCTTGGGCGTCGTCGTTTAATGCTTGAAAGCTCCACATTCAACTAAGCCAACCAGCATTTTTCTTTCTGAAGCTTGAAATTTTGAAAGCCTTTCAGGTTTATACATTGAAGCTTTACAGGTTATGGAAGCTTCAAGCTCCTGTAAAAGTTTCAACTAAAGCTTTATCTTGACACGAACAACTGTGGAATAGTTGATGAAAAAGATGAAAAATTGAAGATGAGAGAGAAAGATGGAGGAGAAGCTGCGTTGTCATTTGAGGTGAAAAAGTAAAACCAACTAAAACCTGTTTTCACTCTTCTAGTTGAAAAAAGAAAAACACCCACTTTCGTGTTCAGTTGAAAGCTGATTACCCGTTGCACCAAAACACATTTCCATGATGATTATCATTCTCAGTTGTAAATGAAAATAAAACTTTGAAATTTTCTGAAAACAAACAGCCCAAAAATGTTCTCTAATATCAACTAAGCTACTAAAAGATGTAAGGTAAACCTTCCAAGCTAAAATTACAAGATAGAAATGTCACAAGTGAAAATAAAAATTTGAAAATTTTCTCTAAACAAACAGCCCAAAAAATGTTCTCTAAAACCAACTAAGCCACTAAAAGACGTAAGTTAAACCATCCAGGCGAAAATTACAAGATAAAATTGTTATTAATTCTTCAAATAAAATTGTAATGCAAAAAACTTCGAAATTAGCACAATCAATAGGCTACAGCTTCGAAATTGCACAATTTAGGGGATAAAAAAAAAAGAGAACCCGACAATTAGGAATAAGGCAACAACAGAGAACCGAAGAAGACCAAGAGTTGAAGGTCAAAAACTGTACCAATCAACTACTAAGGAAGTGGCACGCCCAGATGCAAAAGAAGTGAGGACCTGCATGAACATTTACTGAATGAGGACCTCACATATGTGAAATGACATACAATCGAAAGGACAGAATATGATCATAACAAGTTCAGCAAAGGATAAGGAAGGAGCAAGGACATACAGCATTCTTGGCCAAAAACAAGGCAGGAACTTTATACTTTTCAAACATAAGCTCAGCTGCCCTGTCAATTATGTAAATCGAGCTCAATCATCAATAAATATTTGGTAAGTCATGAAAAGCACCAATATATTGGTTAAGGCAGTCTGGCATGTAGCATCAGCCTCACATTCTCTACCAATTTACGTACTTTTCTCGTTGTTGCTGAGCGTTGGAAGATGGTTCGGCAAGAAGCATCGGATGCTCTGTCGGATCAATGGGAAGACATTCCCTGCAAAGAAAAGGACCGGGCATTACAAACGTAAAAAATCTAAAATAATAGAGAATACAACGGCGTTAAACTGAAAAATGCAACAACTTTCTTGAAAAGAAAAAGAAATAGAGGTCTAACATAATCTCCTCTTTTGTTGCTGGGTAATGTAAGACTAATCCACATACCAGGGCTGCTCTCTTAGCAGAGACTGGAGAGCAGGAACAAGGAAATAATGCAATACAAAGTTACCAGATACGTCATAAACAAGAGACCGTCCAGATATCCTTTAGGCAACCTCATTTCTATCTCTAGTTTTCCAACCTATTTTAAAACTCTGAAGAGGAAAGAAAAGAATCTATAGACTTAAAATCCTCTCTCTCTCTCTCTGCGCACGCTTGGGTCAGCGGGGTGTGTGTGTGTGTGTGTGTCATGCTGGCAAATTAATTATGATTGAAAGAAACAATCATGAAATATCAAAAGAACCATCAAGGCACATGGAGGATCTGATGAACACTGGTCTATCTACATAAGTTGTATAATCCAACAGCACAATTAATTTCTGGCTATTCCAGGATTATATAGCAACTTTTATAGTTCATTAGTCCCTCTTCTCCAGCAAATGATAAGGCTATATCCTTGGCTAATAAATTGCAATATAATGCTTTCATTTCGATGTAGAGGTCAATCATCCGACCACTAAATCATCAGCAAAAGACAACCTTCACCTCATGCCTAATTCTAGCAAGGTGGCTGCAACCCCTTAGACAACAACCCAGCAAAAATCTCTAAAGTGAATCCACTGGGTTCTGTCATAGTATCAACATGGTCTCATGTAACATTTGGACTCTCTTGTGGAAGGAGTTACAAAAAATTGCAGCAAAAACTAACACTTACAGGACCCACAGTGCAAAGTTAACCTCAACCTGAGTTTGAAGATGATGCAAACTTATAGTAGGATAAGGCATCATAGGTAAACTACTTAATGCCAGTAACATAACCCTATCATACCCACCTAAAGCATTGGCCAATGAGCTCTGAATTTCTGATCATGATCAGATAGCCATGTTCCATTCATATAGAGCCCATACAGTGGATATAATCCCATAGGAAAACAGCTCAAGTTCAATAATACCTCCATAGACTATACGTGGGATGATTTTAAGCTCCCTGATCAAGTTATGCTTGTGACATACCATGGTTCCTGATCATGTTGTGCCCATGACATACTATGTTTCTCATAGCCATTATTCTTAGACAGTACATGTTATACCCATGTAAACAAACCATTTATTAAAAGGTATTCGGGGCTTAGATGGGAAATTCCAGCTCTTGCCGAAAGAGGACCAAAAGAAAAAAACAAAAGTCATGGAAACAAAGTCATGACTGTGATAATGGAACTGGTTATGACTACCAGAAAAGATTAACTCGTTTATTCAACACAAAACCTAGATCAAGGATGCAAGCCACCTATAAACCCTACTAAAGTGTGCCTCTGCGGAATTTAAACTACCTGAAAGCATGTTCCCATATATTGTCAACAATATCCCAATCCGCGACAATTCCATCCTTGAATGGCGATACAACCTGACCAAATATGGAAAGGACAATGAAACTGCATTAAGCTACCACATATCACCAGCATCGCCGTTGCTTCGGTAAGAAATTAGATGGCACCTATGTCCACATTCAGAATAACAGTAGATGCTCAGTAGCTGACCTCCATGTGATCCCTGCGGTATCCTAGAGCTTGAGATCCCACATACAATTTCCGCTTTCCCTTGTTTTTATCAGAATCCGGTGTTTTGACATTGCTCTTAGCCTCCATGGCTGCTCCAGAGTTCGTATCGGTATTTGCAGGATCGTCAACTTCCATTTGATCAATTGACCCCACAACCTAATGAAAACGCATTATATTTCTGTAAATCCTCTCGACCACAACCATGGTCCACCAAAGAAAAAGGAAATGAATCATAATGGTACACCAATCCGTGTTAACAACTCCTAAATCTTTAATGCCTTGGAACAAATGGAGATCCATGACATCCGGGCAGAACCCATTGAGGCAAAACTGTATAGCACGGTTCGATCTAAGCAATAACAAGCAGACTCCACAGGCTCTAAACCCAGTTCAGCTGACAGCTCAATTGGTGCATAAATGAGCTAAAATATGGACAATTTTTCAACGCAACCAAGAACCCCAGGCACAGCCGCGGCTGCGTCGTCCCTTAAACTCGTTATATTCAATTCACCTAAACAAAGAGAAACTCACAGAAGGGAAAACGGCCTTGGGAGCATCTTCGCCCGCGTAACCAGCCTTGCAGGTGTGCGAGCCCAAGTCGATGACTATCGCCGACACTTCATCTGCAAGAGGCAAAAAAAAATAAAAAATCGGCGAGTAAGACAACGTCAATCCCGACCGCATGTGCCACGCAACAAGACCAGCAATCCAAGAAAACCACAGAGGCGACGCGCGTTGAGCTGAGAATCGGCGGAGAACGCGTTTCCGAGCGGCGAGGGACCGAGGGACTCACCGCCTCCGTACATGATCGCGGGTCCGAAAGGGCAACAGGCGAGGGGAGCGAGAGAGCGGGAAACGAGTTGGAGCTTCGCGGGGGAAGCTCGTTAGGGTTTTGGAACTCACAGTCGCAGTGAGAGAGGGAGCGAGGAAGAGTTTCGAACCTTGACCGTTAGAAACTACTGGCAATCCCTTGAATTAACATGAAAAGTTTAAAAAGAGAGAGAGACCTTCATTCATAAATTCATCAATTAATTAATAAATCTCCAACCAAAAAAATTTAATCAATAAATCTATAATAAAAAAAATAGCATTTCCTTTTTAATTATAATCGAATATTTTCCGTAGTAGAGGTAAACCAAGAAAAAAAATATTACCTTATGGAATAAAGTCGCAAGTTTCCCGTGATAAAAAGGGAAAATTATAAATAAATAAAAAGTCATAAATCTATTATTAGGATGTCAACTTAATTCTAGACCATTCAATTTGATCAATTTAGTCATAAATTTTTTAATTATTTTGCCAATGTAGTCTTTCTGAAAAAATTTTGCCAGAAATTGTTGGTATCGTCCTACATAACATGGTCGGCGTCGATGTGAATAATTTTTACAATCTTTTAATAAATTTTCTGAAATTTTTTCCTTTCCTTTTCTTCTTTTTAAGTTGCTATCGAGAGTCGTCGGCACTAGGTGAGGGCATTGTGGCCCTCGACCCAAATCTAGTGAGGGATTGGCCAGCAACCTTTGCCAAGGTCGTGGACCGACATAGAGAAATGAGAAAAAAAAAAGGATAAAAAAAAGATTAAAAAATCAGAAAAATGATTAAAAAATTGCAAAAGTTGTAAGAATTGTTCACGATAATGCTGACTGTGCCATGTAGGACATTTGATGTCCATGTTAGTAATTTTCGGGTAAAATTACCTAAAATGACTACATTGATAAATTGTCGAAAGGTTTATAACTGTATTGATCAATTGAAAGGTTTAGAATTAAATTGGCATTCGTATAATAGGTTTATTACTTTTTTTTTTATAATTTTCTCTATTAAGTGAATCTTTTTATGCATGAATTATATCATGGGTTTTTGTAAATTTACCTATTTTTTTTTATGTATTTCTTTATCCTTTATGGAAAAAGTTTCTTTACATAATGTTTTTTTTTTTGCTAATTAATAATTCAAGCACTTCATAAAGACGCGATTTGCAAAATCAAATTGAATGTCAATTTTTTGAACACACTATTTTTCATAATTCCATAATAAAGATTCAATTAGACTTCCACGCCTTGTTTACAATTGTGATTCTTTATCTCTATTTCCACACACACACACACACACACATTATCTTCCTATCTCTCTCTCTTACCTCTCTCTACTACTAGACAAATCTTCACTTTCAACTTCTAATTTTTGCCCAAAAGTTTCGATAATCCATATGCTTGTGATAAATAAAAACGAACCAAATTGTTTTTTGAAAGGATCAATGTAATGTTCATATTATTCTTTAAATCTGTCCTAAACCTCAAATTTACGTGAAATATTTCGTATAGTACAACAGTTTTAAGTTTCCTTCCTGAATAAATCCAAATCACATTTAACTCTTTTCATCACGTTTTGCACACACATATGCGCACACCTTTTTGTCGCTTTTGTTTAAATTATCTCCAATGCCTGGCAAGTATGAACTTTAGGGCATGTGCCGATAGAATTTTATTTTTTATTTTTATTTATTCAAGACTTTGTGATAGATGCCCTTTGAATTCTTTTCAACCCAAAATGTCCAAACTTTCACAACATATGTATAAATATTGACATGTAAAATTAACTATAATTCTTTTAACATTCTATTGAAATTTAGTCAGGCCCTTTAGTACTTTCACTTCTCAAAATTATTCTTCATTATAGTTTTTGCTGACTTCTTAGTTAATATCACTGTGTTTAAATACTCGAAAATCAATCAAATCTGCCAAAGGAAATGGGATTTTTCATTTTGCTTTGAGTTAGAGATATATCTCAATTTTTTATTCATAAATTCTCTATATGAGTTAAGATAATTGATTGAAAAGAATCAAGTTGAATCACTGTTGTATATTCTTTGTATATTAGATTTAAAGCACATTTGTAAACACTCTCTTCATCAGTTAATATATGAGAAGAAACAAAAGTTAGAAGCAGAGATATCCATAGGCAGCTGCACTGTCAAAACTACTGCCAGGCTGCAACTTCAACATTGTTTCCAGGATGCAGGATGGACGACGCTGTAGGGCTGCAGGATCGACATTGCTGCGAGGCTGCAACATCAACCCTGCCGCCCAACTGCAGCTTCAACATTGCTTTCACGCCGCAGCTTCAATGCTGTAGCTAAGCCTCTCCCTGGAAGCCGAGCAAACTTGCACAAGCCTATAAGAACTTCTCGATTTCAGTTATGATTCAGAAAAAAAGACAATCAAAGTTCATTTCGATTTAATAATGAACCAAGACACAATTACTCAGTAAAGCAACTTAGAAATGAAGATGTTCTTCTTCGCATCAATTCATCTGAACCAGCTTTTGCCCAAGAAACCCCTTCTGGCTGCCCCACTAAACGGCGTTACAGAGAAAAGTCTCTGAAAGTGGCTACAGCAGAGTCTCTTCTGTCTGGAAAAAGAAATTTAATGTCTTTTCAACTAAGTTGTTCCAATGATTTGTTGCTGTTGACAAATGTTGCACTCTTATCAAATCCTTCCAGCAGAAGGATCCGCATAGCTGCTAGACCTTGTTGAAATGTAAAATCCAACTGGGAAGATTTGGAAGCAAGCAATCAGAACACATGTCACAGTAACCTCCACTATAGCTTCACAATAAAAATTTTCTATTTACCTCCTCACGCTCCTGTTTATTGAACGGTCGCATAACAAAGTTCACTGGGTCCATTTTACCAGGTGGCCTCCCAATGCCTATTGGACAAATGGTCGTTAAAATGCAAAACAGGCATGTACTTGTCTTATAGTGCTTTGGAAACTTACCTATTCTTAATCGAGGAAAATCGCGGCTCCCTTTTAGATGATTAATCACGCTTCTCATCCTATGAAACCCAATTGAAAATCAGCAATATGTACAGAAGGAAATAATTCAATCGTTTAGTTCTCTGCTATCTACGGAAGAACAAATCAACTTATGTAAACCTCTGTGAGAAAAATTCTTAGCACAAAAAGTTCTATAAAAAATCAGGTCTGCCAGATATATCATAGGAAGTGGTGAGGCGTTGGAGCATATTCCTGAAGTCTACAATGGCATGGGTGTCTTGAATGTCAATGATGCCTTCCTCAAAGTATTGATAATATGTTTATCCAACAAATTATGGGAAAAGTGAAAGGAAAAAGGATTGCAGAACTAGGTTCAGGTACCCATTATGTCCGCCATGTCCGCCCTTTGGCAACAAGCGCAGTTTTGCAAAGGGCAAGTCTAAGTCATCAAAAACCTGCATACGTAAACATTGAAGATAAACATAGTAGCATCAGAAATTTCAAGCACTGCAAAGTTCGACTCAGTGACAAGATTTTACCACCAGTACTTGCTTCAATGGGATCTTATAATATGAAACAATAGGTCCTACCTACAAAAAGTGGTCCACATATCAGCCAAAATTATACAGATAAACAAAGATACTGACACTGTCAACAAGATACAAGTCCTTAAGGGATAGCTTACAGACTCGCCACTGGCATTCATAAATGTTTGTGGTTTGGCAAGCATGACTGGGACATTTCCTATGAAACCTACAAACCAAATCAATTACATCAGGAGTATGATTTGATGAAGCAAATCTACAGGGAAAGATGCTTTTTTTTCCATGTATGCACCGAAACTAAACAATTACAAATTATCCTATCTTTTGACAGAGACAAGAACAGAGACTCATAACTAGAAGCAGCCTTACACAGTGCTCGAACCACTGGGGCTCCAAGATTAGAATCCAGCCAACCTTAATTCCATTTCAGATATCCAATCAAATGAACGCCATCTCCATTTATTTGACTCAGGGTTCGCTGGTGTGATGTTGAATCCTATATGGCAGCAAAACTCTATCATTTCCGCTACTCTCAATCGAACAAAGTCCACTAACGTACTGATTACTCACTGATTATGAACCCTGAGCTAAGTCAAGTTGATTTGCAACAGGTCTAAACCCATCGTTGTTTAAACAAATATAAGCATTCATCTATATAGATCGGTAAAACCATAACTTGGTCCTGCATCCCTCATTTCCATATAAACCTCAAGACTTGGAAAATGGTGCCGCGACCGGATGCAACATAGTACTCCGTGAATGATAAGCTCTCAAATAGGCGTGGGAAAGCACAATCTTTCATTGTATTATTCGAGCAGAATTTTGCCACGCGAAGTCACGCCCGCGGACCAGGAGGTCCCAAACAGAAAAGAGTGTATGGCAAGCGAGACCTTTTCCAAAGAGGGCCTTGAAAGAGACACTGCTCATGGATATCCCTTCGGCTTCAGCTATGGTGTCTACAAACTCAAAACCCACCTGAAACAAAGTCCGTCTTTACACATCACATGGATCACATTGGCAGAGATTTTCTCTCACATACGCACGCAAGAGAGAGAGAGAGAGAGAGGACGCACATTGTGGCGAGTCCCGCTGTACCTCTTGCCGGGGTTTCCGAGGCCGACGATGAGCCAGGGATGCTGCTTCGGAGGCTTCTTGGCTTCGACGTCGCCATCGATGGGCCTGCCCAATGAAGCAATCGGTGCCGAAGAAGAAGAAGACGGCGGCGACGACGACGACGAGGAGAACGGCTCAGACATCGTCCTCCGACCGGTGCTGCAACGCGCGTGACGGAGAGACAGTGAACCGGCGAGATGAGAGTGACTTGAGGAGAGGGAGAGGCGGCGGCTACTCGGGAAACGGAGGGCGGCGACGGACGAGGCGATGGCTCCGACTCTCATGACGGCGATCGCGAATCGGGAGTTTCGCGAGGTTATTATTGCAAGAGGATTTGCAGGGGCGAAAAAACCCTATCACGGATGTGATGATGATGGTGGGGAACGAAGATGAAGAGAGGGAAAATCTGTCGGAATTTTAATGTTTTGTGTTTTGGAAATGTTTTGCCCTTTTCTTCTTTTTTTGGTGTGAATTTTGGCGATGTTTTGTTACATTAATAAATAAATAAAAATGATCTATCGTCATTACAAATTACATATCTTAATTTTTGCCTCGGGCCTTTTCTGTTTCAATTTAACGAAAAACAAAAGGTATCCTTTTTTCATTAGTCCAGATTTCCAATACTACTTAAGTTTATGATGATATTAAAAAAGTTATGTACCAATTCGCATTTTGCGAAAGATGTACGTGTTTTGTATAAAAAAAATTAGAAATTATAGGCCGTTTCAAAGTACCAATTCTCGCATTTGGATGCCTACCGAAAGATGGGAGTTTTTGTATGAGAAAAAAAATTAGATTTAGGTTAGAATTGTCTGAATTTAGTTGTTTTTATTTTGGGGGGAGGGAAAGAAGAGCTTTGAATCGAAATTGAAATTCGAGTTTAAATTTGATGCTTTTTGAGGAATTCTTCTATTCTAGGACCTTTTGTTATGGTTGAACGTGGATGCCAGAAATAGATAAACATTTAAAAGTTACAGACTATCAGAAAACATAGACTTAAAATGAAGGAGAGAAACGCAGAGTCAAACTCAGGTAATCAAGAGAAAAGAACCACCATTGGTGGCAAATTAAGTTGAGCTAATATTAGCTAATATTTATATTTTAAAAAATATGACTTATCAATTGTGCATTGTTAATGCATAAGAAACTCTTTCATATATAATAGAGTTATCATCGCGAAAAATTCCAGACTAATACACCTTTGATAAATTTACCTCAAACTAATTTTTTGACTACAAAAAATCTCAAACTAGTACTTGTGTAACAAATTTACCGAAAACTAATTTTTTTACCACAAAAAACTCCAAATCGGTACACATGTGACAAATTTACCTCAAATTTTAAGTTTTGTCGATGAAGATGAATTGAATAAACTTGTTGATAAAACATCAACTATGTTAATATCATTATTTTTAAATTAAGTTTGGGATAAATTTATCACAAGTGTACTAGTTTGTGATTTTTCGTGATAAAAAAAATTAATTTGGGATAAATTTGTCACAAACGTATTAATTTGAGGTTTTTCGTGATATTAACACTATATAATAATTAGACTAGAGTGCAAATATGGGAAAAGAATAATAGGGAGTCAAGAGCTTGCGCCCTCTTTTGAGCGGGCCAAGTGCCTATAAGGTTTTGGTGCACTGCACACTGATAAATCTCGTGAATATCAAATTTCTAATTATTTTCACAACCATTGTTTTTTTTTTTTCACAATCATTGATTTGAACAGGAAATAATGATGCAAATTATCCATGAATTTTGATTCAATGTATAGTATGATCAATGAGCTTTAAATTTATTCAATGCTGTTCATAAACTTTAGCCCAATACGTCATGTCATCCATCAATTTTTAATTTGTTCAATATGATTCATGAACTTTTGGTACATATTTGATTTAGTCTTTGAACTATATGAAATTTTTCAATGTTGTCATTCCATTAATTCAAGTTTAGTGACGAAATTGAACATTTTGATATAGTCTAGGGACAAAATTGAACATGTACCAAAAGGCCATAGGCTACATTGAACAAATTAAAAATTCAGGGACAATATTGCATATTGTGCTGAAGTTCATGAACCACATTAAATAAATTTAAAGTTCAGAAATCATATTGTACATTTGACCAAAATTCATGGATCATTTGTGTCATTTACCTTTTGAAAAACGAGAAAGAAATCTTTGACGAAAGGAACAACCAAAAACTACCTCATCAACTAGTATGGCTTTCGACCCCCCCAAAAAAAACCTAGTATGGCCGTATTTAGTGGGTCAGATCTAAGTCAGAATACGTTTATCCTATTTAATTTTTGGGTTAATCTTATTTGGAGTTTGGGGCAACACAAGATTTGGAGCAAATATCATCTGGAAAAGGAAATCCTGTGTAGGGGTTGGGAGAAACCTGATAGGATGTCTGTTACTAACTAGTAAAATCTTTTTCCAAAAAGATAAAAATGTGAGCCAAAGACGAAGGGTATGGGATTCAAGGAGAAAGAACAGCGAGGCATCAAATGTTTATCCTTATCCTATCTAACCTTATTCTATCCGATATAAATGTTTAGCCGAGTAAATGCAGCCTATGTTCCTATGATAAATAAGGCAATCAATCATCTAGGACTAAGATCAACATGACAGATTTTTACAAAGGAAAAACAACATAAATGATTCATGAACTTTGACTTAATATGTAATTTGGTGTATAAACTTTTAATTTATTTAATAAAAATCTTAAACTTTAACTTAATGTGCAATATCATTTCAGAACTTTTAATTTGTTCAATACAGTCTTTAAACTTTTGATACATATTCAACTTAATTCTTAAACTATATGAAAATGTTCAATGTTATTCATGAGCTTGAATTAACGAAACAATAATATTGAATATTTCCGTATAATCTAAAGATCAGATTGAATATTTACCAAAAATTCAAGGACCACATTAAACAAATTAAAAAAATTCAAGGACGATATTGTACATTAGGTGAAAGTTCAGAAACCATTTATGTAATTATCCCTCTTGCATACACAAGCATTTTAGTGATCAAATCTTGACACTCCTTTCGTCACAATGAGAGAGAGAGAGAGAGAGAGGTTTCTCATTTTTCCATTCGATTCGTTTTCCTCTGCAATTATCCACATCTGCTATGCCTCATGTTAATCACTCGAATATAATTACATCTCCAGGTGACCAAAGCGAAGCAAAACAGTGGAACTTTAAAGGGAAAAAATATCGAAGGTCTTCCTGTTATATACAGCAGGTATGGAGAAAATTTCTGTTTACTCCCGACACACGGGAAATATGGAAAAAGTGAACGTAAATGAGGACTAAAGTGCATGGGGGAGGTTCTGAATCTTATCTCCAATTAGAGTTTCCTCGGGGCCGTTGCTGCACAGGAGATATCTTGAGTCAGTGAAGACGAAATTAAACTATCGGAACAAAGTAGTAGCATGATAGTTACCTGAGATGGCTCAAAGCAGACATCCGGTAGAGGCAAATGAAGACCAGAGCATGCAACCCAATAGTGTAGAAGAATGCAAAAGTTCGGGCATACCTGCAACGCCAAATTTTTCTTTAGTACAGCCCCACCAAGATCAGAAAAGGGAATGGCAAAAGAGCAATGCAATGCCAGGGATGCTGAAAACAGAGTCCCGGAACCATACTTGTTTCCCAGAAGGAACCGTCCACTGCTAAGGGTAATTCTATCCCTGAAACCCAATTCTTTGTATCTTTGATCCCTTTCCTGCTCATAACAAAACTTTGTTGCATTAGATAGTCTCCATTTCAAGTATCATTTGTACGACACCTGATAGTAGCTAAATCACACACTGATGCATAAAATATTTTCCTGATAGGATGCTGGCTCGCTGGCTCCCTAGGTCTAGAACATTCATGGTCATTTTATGTTGCGGAATGAGGGACCGATCTTTCTGTTTGAGTTCTCTCTCTCTCTCTCTCTCTCTCTCATATTTTCCAATTTATATCCACATTGATCATTGATATTGGATTATGGGCATGAACTTCATTCATCATTTAGGAAGACTTGCAATGCAGAATTATTATTGTATAGTTATCTCTTGGGGGAGTGCTCAGTACAAGATGGTCTTTATCCCTTGTTTGGGAGAACGGAAAGGTGATCTACGGAAAAAGATAAAATGGAATTTTCCAATGTCTGGAAGAAGAAAGAAATTATGAGAGAAGGAAAGGAAATCTTAACTAGGGCCCACAAAACATGATCTCTTCAAATTGGAGAGGAGTGGAAAGAAGGTGTCATTTTACTTTTAACCTTCAAAATGGCATTTTTACAATTACTTGAAGGACAAAACTGTAATTTCCCTTTTCAATTTGAAATTTCCTTTCATTCCCGTCCCCTTCTATTTCCTCTCAATCCAATCAAGATTACAAGAAAAATAGTTTCTCTGACCTCCATTCTCAACTTCTTTACACATTCCTAAATTTTTTTAACTTTCATGCTTTTCTCAAAAAACAGGAGTAAGATCGCTGGAAGATGATGATTAATGAAATTGCGAGCAAACAACTTTGCAAGAACCATAAATCAACCATTGGTTGCTAATGAAAAATATTATGTAACCAGATCACATTGAGCCCTACTGAAGGCCCAATGAATGCAAGCAATACTAATAAGAACGGCTCGAGAAAAACCTTTTTTGAAAATGCTGCAAATGGGTTGATGTCCTCCTCATATATCTTCTTATACTTGGATTCAACATCTGAGCTGAAACCACTTTCAAGATCTTCAGAGTGCTGCTGGTTTTATTAAAAAGACATTCTCACTTAGAAAAGTACAATTAACTGTAAGATGAAAGTAACTAGACAGAGCAGCAAGGTCCCACCTTCTTTGATCCTCTAGAAACCACTTTCTCAAGATTGTAATCTTGGACATATCGGATCTTCCCATAGAGTTTGACATTATCAGCTTTTGTTTTTTCCAGTTCCACTGTTAGCATGCTTATCTTCTCCTTCAACTGTCTTATTTCCTGACACAGTTTGACATTCCACTAAGTCTCAACCCCCATATTAATGGTCCAAGAAAGACGGAAATTATATCACACAGAAATGGCGGAACACTGCTAAAACTATGTAGTTGAAAGTACCTCTTCTGTCTCTCGCAATCGTGCTCTAAATCGGTCTCTCTGATTGATGATCACCTTTAGCATTGAGCTTTGCTCCTGATCTGGGGAAATGCGTTCGGCACCCTGCTGCAGAAGAAATGGATTTCAAGAAAATGTAATGAACTAGAGATCCCCACTATCTGATAAAGTACTATCAGTGAGAACATTTGGCTTGACTCTGCATTTCTGCAGATGAAGATGGTGGAACAGGTTTGTTTCGAACTGCGGTTAGAATCTGCACCTAAGGTTTGTGTGAATTAGGGCTTGAATCTGCACCAAGATATTACACTCAACATGCAGCAGAAGTGGCAAAAGACTAAGTGTGATTGTCCTCAGGCTCCATGGTTGTCACTAGATAAAATTTCTTCAAGGTCGTGCTTTACAGGAAATAGACACTTGGCAGCGCGATCAGGCTAACCCAGGCACAGCCCACATTTCTAAATAGCCAGAGTTGGCCCAGCTGGCCTATTGATCAAGTCATGTGTATGTGTTAGCAAGAAGAGGTCAGGGAGAGTCTTAATAACGCTTATTAACTACTAAGGTCAAACTTGGAAATTTTTATAGCACTCTTCCTAAATCATTTATTCAGTATGCAATGCGCAAGAGCAGTGTCATAATTTGATATGCAGCAGAGGTGGACAAACAATTTTAATAACAATGCAAATGTCAAATTTGGGCTACACCCTGAGACTTGACAACATATGGAAATTCATTGAAACACTTAAAAGGGCAAAAAGGAGAGGTACCTCAGATTGCTGACTTGCACCTGCCTCTGTAAGATCCCACTCATCAAATAAAGAGCCCTTATGATCTCTGGAACTATAACCCTGCATGGGGAAAAAATCTTCATTAATGAAATTGAAAGGCACTTAGCAGTTTGTGAGTTTCACAAGTTTGTTGATGCAACCTTCGAAATATCATCCTCCAACTTCTGGATTAATTTCTGTTGCTCATTAACCTTTGCTGCAAGTTCTGCGACCTTGCCTTCAGCAGCTTCTAGCGAAGACGTTCTCTCCGAAATTTTGACCTAATCCAAGTGTCATGAGCAAGCTATTTGTTATGGGGGCAAAACAATTTTTGAAAGATTGGGTTTTAACAAACTTCTAATATTCCACATAATTTTAAAAGGAAGAACAAAAAATTAACATACTTTTCCAAAATAAAAAAAAATTAGAAAAAAAAAGATAAGAAGTTAGAGTAAGTCCTAACAATTAAGTTTTATCACCTTTCATGCGAAAAGTTTCTGGAAATAGTCGAAACCAGAGACAAGGGGTAAAAATACCTTTAACTGGGTAAGTTCATGTTCCATCTTCTTGTTCTTGTCTAGAAGAAGAGACTCCATTCTGCTCATCTCTTCCCCGCTAGTAGCTACTTCCCAATCCTCAGCCTCAATTGAATTATAACCCACTGCCTAAATTGCAATAAGGGGAATGAAACCAAGACACCGTCAGCAATGCAAAGTAACCAAAATACTAACAGTAGTCCTCAAGATGGAAAAAGGCTTGGCATATACCACAAATAGCTGACGAAGGTATGAATCCACAATAGGTTGTTCTCGAGGCACATATACAAGACATTTATGCTGAAGACATGACTACTAAAATGGAGAGTGACACAAAGACTTCTAAAAGATGCATGACCTCAAAATGGATCGCTCAATTAATCTCATCAACAAATTGAAACACCAAAACAAAAGTTGCCCACTTCTTAACAACTTATGAGATAACCAAGATAGAAAGATTTTGTCTTCCTTTTTGTCTAAGCAAAAGACAAGTATTGTCCCTTCTATTTTGGCTGCAATATTCCTGGGAATGGGTTTTAGATGGATCCAGTTAATTTTTGAAGGAGGGAAAACTATTCAGATTCTTATTCCCAACATGACCCGAATATCCTCACAAAAAAACTCATGGGGTAATTGTAAAACTAAATCATGCGTTTTTGCTATGACCATTGAATAACAGCAAATGCTCTTAGGAGTTGCAACGACTTGCCATGTAAGATACTGCAGAAATTTTTCAATATTAATTCCCTCCTCATACGAAGCTATCTTTTGACATGAACAGTCATCAGATCATGTACATGCATATACCTGTAAAATCTTCACTTTTTTGCGCAAATCATCAACCAACTTTGCTGTTGGCCTGGCTTTAAGCTCTTTCTTCATCTCCTCAATAGCTTGATCCTAATTGCATTTAGAGGAAAAATAGATAGCAGATCAATCAGTACTGCAAATGGGTAAAAGCATTTGGAGACATGCTTGTCATTGTTAGCACAAAATATTTCTTTTTAACTAGCAATTAGTCAACAATCGAGGAGGCTCTCTCAAAGAAAAACATCAAGAATATCATTGCATCAAGAATGCTAATCTCTCTCTCTCTCTCTCTCTCATGTTACTGTAAGGGGGTAAAAAATGCTCAGATCCTCATGCTACAGGACAATGGTCTTGCAGCACATGATACGACAGTTAAATTAATCTAAACCAGAAAGATGGCATTCAAGAACACTTCTACATAGGTGAACACTTCTACGCAGGCCCTTAAAGATTATATGCAGAAAATTCTATACGAGGGAGACAAAATAGCAGACTGATATACCTTTTCAATTAGAGCTGCATTCAATTTCTTAATCTCATTCATGTACTGTTCACGCTCAGCAGACAAAGTGGTCTCGATATTGTGAAGTTCCATATTCAGCTCAGAAATAATCTTCTCTTTGGCACTCAAAGAATTCTCAAGGATACTGGTTGAGTCCAAACTGTCACTGCAAATTATTTGACAAGCCATTACATGTTGAAACTCAAAAGACGTCACACACGAGGAAATCGTTCTGACTGATGAACTTATGACAATTAAAGGAAAAAAAAATTGATCACCTGACGTATTTGAGTTTAAGAGGATCCATATTGTACAACAGACTCTCTAAGGTGAAAATTCACAACCACAAGTTTATTCCAATTCCTCATCAAGCAGCCTCAAAGTTCAACTGTAAAGTCCTTCCACTAGACAAGTTAAACACCAAAGAATTCCCTGACCATGTTATGTTTTAGCGATCACGAGAGAGAGAGAGAGAGAGAGGGAGAGATAACACAAAGGGCTAGATTTTATTTAAAATCACTGATACTGCCAAATGTACTCAATATTATTATCTATGCTTCGAGACCTTACATATCCACAGAAATCACCAAGAGATATCCATTCTTATGTACAATTCTATAAGGTTTTTCACACAGATTCATGTTTGAACGTACCGAAGTGCAGTTACTTAATAGATGAGGTTGGATTTCCAAAAAATTAATTACAAATGCAAAAATTCCTTTTTTTAAAGCAATTATTTTAGCATGAAGTTGGTTGTAACACACAGATGAAGTATTTTCCTCTCACTTCCATCCACTGTAGCTCACCTTTCCTTAGCTCCAGGCTCATCATGTGCTGATTGAACTTGAGATCGTAGAAGTTCCTGCAATGACCAAAGATGTACGCAAGAGAATCAATATAATTTAGTTTTCTCTAAAGTTTGTATATTGCATATTCTCACAGGAAACACTACCGACAACTGAAGACTTCACCTGTGCAACAAGAATATAGCATAATGCAGAAACCATACATCACCTTGCAAAATCATATACCAACATTTCCACTGTACAAGAGCACATGCCATGTTAAACGCTTTAAGGAAACTTCAAGATCATAAACCTCATTTTGCTCCAATTTCAACAAACACATATATGCGTATTGCAATTAAATAATTAGCAAGAAATAAGCAGCTAGGGGCCCGTTTGGTAACGATTCTGATTCTCTGATTCTGCTCTCCGCAGCAGAATCTCATTTGGTAAAAAAAAATGATTCTGACCCGAAAAAATGATTCTGATCCCAAAAAGTGTTCCCAGAATCAGTTTTGAAGCCCAAATAAGAATAATAAAAAAGATGATTCTTTGTTCCA
>BCNH02000002.1:3507950-3524505 GCA_001662345.2 Metrosideros polymorpha var. glaberrima
TTCTCTTATTTCGCATGAGGAGACATACATATATAGCTAACACACTACTTTTAAATAATTTCTCTCTCTCTCTCTCTTCTTTTTCCTGTTTTTTTGGGGTAACATTGGTGCAGCAAGGAATGATGAAGGAGAAGGTGAAGGTGGTTGCTTTTTTGGCGAAGGGATTCGAAACGCTTGAAGCTAATTAAATCTTTCTTGCTGTTGTTGGTGCTTTTTGTGAGGAGGGGACTAAAATTAGTGAAGGTAAATGCACCACCATGCAAGAGCGTTTCTCGTTCCTATGGTTGTCTCACAATTCACCAAGGCACGCCTTCTGCTCTTTTCTTGACACGCAGTTACCAAAAGTCACCTCCTTCTTCTCTCTCTCTCTCCTTCCCACACCCACCCCCACACACACAACCTCACCTGATTTTTTTTATATATATTCTCTTATATTTTTCATCATCAACAATAACTCTTCATTTCTCTAAGATAAATGTACATATGTATATTTTTCATCACTTCTTTATTTAATATGTTGCAAAAAATCATTTTTCTTTGTGATTGTATTTGTGTGATGGTATAGGTACTTTATAATTACAAGATGTAATTATTTGACTTTAATGAAAAAATTAGGAAGATAAATTGTTTCTGGGAACAAAAATTATATGCAGTTACTAAACGCGTTTCTATTCCAGGAACAGAAATTTCGTGTAATTACCAAACGCGTTTCTGATTATCTGAAACTCATCCAGGAATCAAAATCAGAAAAAATCACTTCTGAACAAAATCATTTTTTGGGATCAGAATCGTTACCAAACAGGCCCTAGATGTATGATCTTAACTGTCAGACAACTATAACTGAAAGCTAGGTTTCAATCTTCCTTGCCTTATCAGATGACATTCTGTTTGGGAAAGGAAGAGGGGGGGAGAGGGGTGAAACTGTGTAGAAAATGGAAGAATATCTAAAAATTTTGTAAGAAGGAGGGGATAACAAATTTCAAATTCCCCCCATTAAAGAGTTTCGAACTTCCCCCCATTTCCAACATTCACTTTCATTTCCCCCATCCCCTCCTTTCCGAAAGAGTGCATAAAGTTCACAAACATCCTATTATGAATTCATAAATTTACCTAACAAGACAGAAAAAGATAATTACAATATTATTGACATGTGGACTATCTAGTATAAATGTATAGAAAATTATCCAGGGGAACAAGGGGCAAATAAACATCTTTGTGGAGAAACATAAGAGTCAATGTATAATTTAACTAGGCCAAAAGACCTCATTTAATCAAATCCTACTAGCCAACAAAACACAGAAATATCCAAGGAAATTGACCATAACTAAGGAAACTGATTGTGCTACAGGCATGGAAGAGCACCTTTTCCCTTTCAAGACTAAGAAGCCGTGTTTGGGCCCTTTCAACTTCATCCATCAAAAGAATGACCTCTGACTGCTTTGCTGCTCGATCTTCATCTGAAAAAATTGTATGTGTTACTAGACAAAATGGGAAGAAGGGTAACAATAAGAACAGGATAATTGGACGTTTGTAGTCTTGAGTTACTATCTCTGTGCATCAAATAATCTCATCATCTGAGAAGGAATGCCAAATCTATGTTCTCCCAAGCAGAATACCTGATTGAGCACGAAGTTCAAACAATTGGCTCTGTGCAAGATCGTGCAACTTTTGTATATTGGAAGCACTTTCTCTGGCTTGTCTCAGTTGATCTTGCAGTAATTGCTCCCTGCAGAAAAATCAGAAACTGAGGTATGCTGCATGCATTTGGGAGAGAAGAACGATATTTTGGTATAAGAACGTGCTGAAGCTGAAAAAGGAGCTTAACCCCAGTTGCTTGACACTCTTCTAATCATTAATTAATTTAAATGATGTATGAGTCATGTTGAGGAGAAGATAATACCTTTCCTTTAAGACTTCAAGGGTTTTTTGATTCTCCTCAGCCAAGTTGCGTTTGTTAATTTCCACAATTTCCTTCACTTTTTCCTCCATCTGGACACACATTAGCCATCAATTGGCAACAACAAATAAGGCTTGCTTGTCTGAGTCTATAACAAAACTGTAAGAAAGTAAGTTTCACACTTAGACGCTCCCAAGCCTAAAGGTAACCAAAACTTAAAAGGGAGCAGACCTCAACATCCTAAGTAGTTAAATAAGCACACTACAGCACATAACATAAAAAATAACATATCACAAGTAACTAACAATTTTTAAACCTGCAGCTCTAACTGGCGATTACGCTCTTCAAGTCTTCTAATTGTCGCTTGTTGATTCTTTAAATGCGCAGCTTCCGTCCGGAACTCCTCAAGCTCAACTTTCATCTTCCGATTCTCCGCTTCTAATTCCGAAAATTTCAAGTCTTGTTCCTGCATGCAGACAAGAAAAAACTCCTCAGAAGACAATTTTGTGAAACAGAAAGAATACACAGAATATGTCTCAATGCCACTCCAGCAATGGTATAAACATATCTGGCGGTATGTACATATATTGGACAATGAAGATGCTTTCCCCAATTTCAAAAAGAAAACAGAGTTATAATAATCGAATGTAACTATGGGTGTTTGATCCTAGATGAGACAGCTATGCCTATATAGATACCTCAGCTAAATGAGAACAGATACCACTCATTCATTATAATCAGAGTGAAAGATGAATATGAAGGTAGCCACCAATCCAACAGGCACCAGACGACAAAATAATGAGCTGGTACTTACAGTAACTGAAGCAAGAGCAGGATAAGGATCTGGAGCCTCATATAGTTTTTGGTAAATGTTAAGAAAAGCATTTTCTCCAAATTTGGCTCTTTTGGTAAGATTATCGACTTCTTCTTGATATCCCTTGAGTAAGGAGTTGAACAGATTTAGCTTTTCCTCTGGAGAAGCTTTCTTGAAGTCTGGAGCAGGAAAAAAACAGATACATAAGAACAGGTTTTTCTTTTATCATCATCAGGACTAGCTATATACCGAAATATGCAGAAGCGAAATTATGACATACAAACCCCCCCGCCCCCTGGAAAAAAAAACAAAGAAGAAATTCCTACATCTGTCAGTACAAAATTTGCAGGATTAGAAGAATCCGCTTCTCTTCCTTACAACCAATTAAATTAAGGGTGCGTTTGGTAACGTTTCTGTTCCTGGGAACAATTTCTGTTCAGAAATAGTTTTTTCTATTTCTGTTCTCGGGAATAGTTTCTGAGTAAAAGAACGCGTTTGGTAACTACACAAAATTTCTATTTCGGGAATAGAAAAAGAACACAAATGCGTTTGGTAACTGCATAAAATTTCTGTTGGAGGTGGAGATGGAGGTGGCCGATGGCGATGAGTGAGGGTAGTGGCCGGGGGCGGCAACAGTGGGTGGTAGAGGTGGCCGGGGGCGGTGGTGGTGGGCGGCGAAAGTGGGCGACGACGGTGGGTGGCGGAGGTGGCTGATGGCGGTGGCTAGGGGCGGTGGTGGTGGCTGGTGAAGGTGGCTAACGAAGGTGGCCGGGGGCGGGCGGTGGACACATAGGCAGCGGAGGGGTGCTAGTCAGTGTCAGGCTGTTGTGGGTGGTGAAGGTGATGGGAAGCGGCGGTGGCGATGGCCAGTGCATGTAGTATCGGGCGGTGGCGGTAGTGGCCGATGGAGGTGGTGGGTGGCAGTGGTGGTGGCCGGAAGTGGTAGCCAGTGTTGGGCGATGGCAGTGGTGGGGATGGTGGTCGGTATTAGGCGATTGTGGGTAGCGGAGGTGGTGAGCGACGGTGGTGGTGGTGGCCGGTGGCGGCGTAACAATGGCGATGGTGGTCGGAGGTGATGGCCGACGTTGGGCAATGGTGGCGGCGGGGGTGGTGGCCGGTGTCGGGCGGTTGTGGGTGGCGATTGCGGCGGGTGGCCAGTGACGGTGGTGGCCGGCGGCAAGCGGTGGACTTGTGGGTGACGATTGGCAGTGGAAAGAGTGGTGAGAAAGAGTGAGAATGAAAGAAAGAAGTTAATTTTTTTTTGTTTCCGAGAACAAAAAAGAAAATTTTTTTTGCTTCTTGTTTCTGTTCCAAATCTGTTCCCGAGAACAGAAATAGTTTTTTGGAACAAAAAGTTACCAAACAGGTTTCTGTTCTAAATCTGCTCCCGAGAACAAAAGAACAGAAAAACAGAGAAACAAAAACGTTACCAAACAGACCCTAAATTACTAAAGAACATTCGCTCCTGCAACAAGTGATATACCTCTAGTGCTCTCTGCAAGCTTGCGTCGATTCTTCTGACTGTTCTCTTGATTCTCAGCAATCCTCAGCCCTTGCTCATCCAATAAGATCTTCTCCTTCTCTAGATCAAACTCTACAAACAGGAAAAGAAGGGGGAAGTCGATATTACTCCTGTAACTTAATTCAAACAAAAACAGCAACACATGAAACAAAATGCGATCATTCCTATATAATGCTTAGCTTGTCAAAGAACAACTTGTAAAACAATGTCATTTAGAATCAGTGATAACATTTTCACACAAGTTAATGGGCAGAAGCCGGACAGTACCCACTAAAGAAGACTAGATCACCATTCGTTCCAGTAACTGGCACACTAAAATTCGGTAGTTCAATCAAACTCGCTCAGTTCAACGTCACACCACTGACAACTACAGAAGCATTACTTCGACCGTCGAAGGACTGAGTTATCCACTTCACACGATTCTCTCCGATACAAGTAGAGTGGTGCCGATTGCTAACTCAAGCATTGTAAGCTCCAAATTCGACACCAACAGAAGGAGGAAACGACATAAAAACAAACTACGTCAATCCACAACCTATACGATTCGAGGAACCGTTGACTTAATTCGCCACGCTAACAACTGAACATAAGATTCCAACAACCCGCACGCGACAAGCTCCTCGCGCGCATCAATCAGCAGAGGTTCCGCGCGAACCACAGGACTTCAAAATGCGCTCGATGTCCGAAAGATTCGCGGATGTACTCGACGCAAAGAGGGGGGGAAAAGGGAGGACATTTGAATCGAACCTTTCCAGAAGCTCGAGACGACGGTGATCGGGGACGAGGACTGGCTCGATTTGTCCCTCTCGCCGCCGCCTTGGGAAGTCTCCATGATCGAATCTGGATCTGAACTGCGAGCTCCTCGGGTGCCTGTAGACGATCGCTCGTTGCTTTCGCTTCAATTCAGCGCGGGATCTGACACCCTGCCCGTGTTATCAGCATCGTCCTTCTACGATCGAATTGATTTTCATCGTCTTGCATTTTTCCATTTTTATAGTTTTCTTTTCTCCTTTCTTTAATTTTTCAAAATTCTTTCCTCGCGAGATCAACGTCGAGTAGTCGGGCGCAAGGGAAGCCGAAACGACATTTGGGTTGGGTCGTTTTGTTGACTAGTGATGGGTAAGGGTTTATGATTAGCTCTGCTTAAAAAACTCGATGATAGTTCGCCACGTCATTTACGGCACGATATTTCAGAAAATTTCAAATAAGGGTCTCAATTGCCCTCATTTTTCCAAATAAAAATCTGAAGAGAATTTTGCTTTTTTTTTTAAAAAAAATAAAAGCCTGAAGTGGATTTTATTTCAAATAAGAGCCTGAAATGACTATATTAGTCTCAAAAAATGGCCTAACCTTACCATTGAGTTAAGGGCATTTTTGTCCTTTTTTTTTTCCCCATTTCTTGTTTTATTTTTCTCTCTCGCCTGGCTAGCGAGGGCCTGGCGACTCTTGCTGATCGTTGGCGAGCGTCGCCTCGCTCGCAATAGGCAAGGGCTTGGGCAAGGCGACCCTCGCTCGTGGCTAGCCGGGCCCTTACTAGTCAGCAATGTAGAAAAAAAGAAATGGGAAAAAAGAAAAGAAAAAAGGAAAAATTTTAAAAAAAAATGACTAAAATGCCCTAGACTAGCTGATGAGGTCAAACCCTTCTTTAAGATTGATATAACCACTTCATTTCTTATTTGAAATAAGATCCACTTAAAGCTTTTATTTGAAAAAATAAGGGTATCACGGATCCTTATTTGAAATAAGATCTATGTCATGCTATTATTTGAAAAAATGAGAGCAATTTAGGTTCTTATTTAAAAATTTTCCAGATTTTAATGAAGTCACAGTGTAAATGTCATTTTCGTATTGAGAAGTAGGCTTGATTGATCTGCGTGGGTTGCCCCAACTACGTTCTTGCTAATAGTGTGTCGGAGGAAAATAGAGATTATAAGTCCAGCTCTTGTCGAGAGATTTGTACAAGCCTCTAATTGCAAAAATTATTTATTCATCTTTAAACTAGGGTGAACCATGGACCTGAACAGGTCCTTAAAAGATTTAAGGATGAACTAGGGGAGGTACCCTGCTAAAGGTAGGAGACCTCGTAAGTATTTATTCGTATTCTCACCTATTAGGAAGAAAAAATCTGAACGAAATTGGGGGTGCAGAGCGTGCGGGTATCGGCACGTAAAAAATAAAGAACGCATTCAGGCAACCCGTCGAGTTACCAGATAGACGTTGGAGGCCCATGTAGGTGGAAATACCCTCTTCTTGGGTGAGGAAAACTTGGTTATCATGTAACTAGGTCCAAATTTTCTAATGACCCTGAGGAGAGCCCTTGGTTATCTGATTACCATCAAGTTTTCTAACCGAAAAATTATTTATTCGTCTTTAAATTAGGGTGATCCCGAGTTCACTAATTAGGGGTGAGCCGTAGTGACACTAGTGTTATTATAGAGAGGTTATCCAAGCACCAATCTAAATTGAAAATGAAAAATGTTAAAGAGAAGAGGTCCATAGGACACTTGTTAAGATTCATTAAATGTGGTTTGAAAATATAAAATTATCTATTTAAAGTAATTAGCCTTCTTAAATCATGTATTTCTTCGATTTCCAAAATGTCTCAAAAAGTATATTTACTTTCGTGGGTTGGTTTAAGTAGTGATCTGAGAGCATTTATTAACAAAATCCATTGAAAAAGAGTTTGTGCATTGATAAACAATAACAAAAGTTAATAAATTAAAAAGAAAAAAAGAAACGTTGGTAATAACTTAAATGCGATTTGAAAATCCAAAAGATAGGTAATTCAATCGAAAAAAAAAGTCGGTATGCCATTCAAATAAATATTGGTAAATTCATATAGGATTTAATAGAATAAAGATGTTGGTTATAAAGACAAATAAAACTTTGTAAAAGATAAAAAAAAGTTGATAATTCATAAACTGCCAAAAAAATTAGTAATTACATAAAAGTGTCGATGAGTTACCACTAAGTAACTAAAAAATCAGGTAATTGGTAATTTTTTTTACGACTTATTACTTTTTTTTTTTACTAACTTAGGGTGCGCATGACAACCATTCTGTTTTAGAAATCAACTTCTAGCCAGAAGTTGATTTTTTTAATTTCGGCTCAAGAAGTAGAAATTATGGAGCAGAAATTCGTTTGACAACCAGCAAAAAATTTCTGTTTCTAGAAGAGAAAATGCATTTGTGTGCGTTAATTCTATTTCCTAAATGGTGGTGGCCGGTGACGGTGGCGATGGCCGGCAGTAGGTGGAGGTGACCAGCGGTGACGAGCGGCAGCAGATGCGGTGGTCGGCGGCGATGGCCGAAGGAGGTGGCCAACAGTGGTGGTTGATGGCGATCGGTGACAGTGGCGGTGGGCAAATGTGGCTTGCAGCGATGGGTGGCGACAGATGCGGTGGCCAACGGCAATGGCCGAAGGAGGTGGTTGGCGAATGTGGCCGGTGATGGGCGACGATGACCGATGATGGGTGGCGGTGACCGATGGTGATGATGGCTAGTGGCAGCAATGGGCGGCGGCGGATGCAGTGGCCCGCAACGATGGTCGGCAGATGTGGCCGATAGTGGTAGTTGGCGGTGGTCGATGACGGGCAATGCTCTTTTACCTCTTTTCTGGTGAGAGAGAGAGAGTCGGAGAAGTGTTTCTGGCTTTGGAGAAGTAAAATTTTTTTACTTCTCATTTTGCGCCAAAATCTTCTTATGGAGTAGAAAATCGCTTCTATAGTAGAAAATTTTACTTCTTTTGTCAAACATATTTCTGCTCCAGAAGTAAAAAAATTGAAGTTATTTTAACACACGGATTTCTGCTTCAGAAACGTTTCTGGAGTAGAAATTTTATTTCTGGCAAGTTGCCATGCTCACCCTTACTAGCTTTCCATAGATCTATCGGCAAGCAAAAAAAAATTTGTTTTTTCGGAACAGGAGAGTAGAATCGTCCACAGTGCGATGGAGAAATGATTGCTTATAGTGGAATAAATTGGCAATAAAAAAGGAATACATAACATAAGCTCAATTTGTTCCCATAAGTATGTCCCTGTATAAATTAACACATTATATTCCAATATCCAATCCAACAAATCAGAACGAGAAGAGTGATACAACTGAAATTGCGAACAAGGGGGCCAAGAAACAAGTTAACTTCCCATCATAGTTTGAGCAATAGAAAGGAAAAGCACATAAACTAGGCGACTCTTTCGACTTATGATTGACTGTCTTATGCTCTCGCGAGCCTCGTATTTGCGACCGGACGAGCGCGAACAATTCGTGAATCGGACGGACCTCGAGAAGACAAGTTAACGACCCATGTCCTGCGTCATCGGCGGCATCGTCGCCGCACCTTGGTTCATCTTCTCGGCATTGGCTGCCCAACCTTTGTCCCATTACGAATCACGAAAAGGAAAGATTTCAGTCAGATTCGCCGATCAAGTACATTATTAGCCAAGACAAAACAGATCGAACATCACTTGAGTTTGTCGCAGGAAGCTAAAAGGAGAAAGAAATCGACCATCGTCGACCAAAATAGATCTCGTGCAGCATTGATTTTTACGTGCAAAGACCGCTTATAAAGTATGCAGCTAAAAAGACGGGAAGATGCAATCCCCTCATATTGAGCATGTTCTTCAGCATTGTGAGAGGTGCAGCAGTAACAAATAATGCACGTTCTTCACCAACATTAGTTTGATAGAGCAAAAAAAAAAAAAAAAAACACCGGCAATCACGATTTCATTTAAGAAGAATTTTTACCTATGGAAGGGTCGAATCCGCGGTTTTTGAGCTCCCTGTATTCTTGGCAAAGAGCACAGTGGATGCAGCACCAGTGCACGAGGCAGTCGGCACACGGATCTTCCCGCAACAAGTGTACACCCCTCAATTTTTTCCGGTAGCTGCACGTATACAGGCACGCGACGCCCGCGTAAGCGAGCAAGAAGTACGTGAGCCCGCCCACAAAACAAGCTGCAAAAGTAAAATTTTCCACACACATACGTTCTCATTAGGCTTGATGAATTTTTTTTTTAATTTACTATGTTGGTACAATTAATCATGATTGTATAGAGAAGATCTGATCTATATGGAGTGTTTAAAACTTAAACTTACAAGTGGCTCCTCTGTCTATGATTTCCGCGTTCTGGCCGAAGGTGATGCAAGGACAGCAACAAGTGACGACGCCTTCGGAAATGAATACAGAAAGAATTAATTAAACTAGAAAGCTTTATCAGAACGATGATACATTACTAGTCGGTTCATCGTGATTTCGAAAGCAGACGACATGTATCGAAGGCATTCTACTTAAGCTGAAAGTACTCACAGTTGGAGGGATCTTCGCAGCAACCGCTGAGCCCCGTCGTCCACTTCCTGGGGACTGCCCCCTCCGGAGGGTCTTGGTCAATAAGCATCGGCGTTTGCATCTTTGGTGGCGGGAGGGGTCTCAAAAATGTTGCTGCCTGAAGAAGAGAAGACGGTCGAAAAGAGAGAGAGAGCAGGAGAGACAGTCCTATGTATACCATTGTTGGTTTTTTCAGTCGTTTTATAAGCAAAAGAGCTAGCTCAGCTCCTCGGAATTGTCCATGGCCAATGAAGGAAAAGTTAATTAATCAGACTCCATTGGTTTCTCCTCAGTGAAAAGTACTCCAAGAACAGCTGGATGTGGTGGCAATCTCATCAGCAGGTGTGTGTTTGTATGTGTGTGTGTGTGTGTGTTTGTGTGTGTGTGAGAGAGAGAGAGAGAGAGAGAGGGAGGGAGGGAGGGAAGGAGGGAGAGAGATGGGTTAGGGTTTTCTTGAACCGGTCTTGACTTCTATATTTCCTTTTGTCTTTTATCTTTTTGTTTTTGACTTCTACGTTTTTGCAAGCTCAAATTTAGAGACAAAATTAGAGGAGGGCCGGCCGTTCTTTCCGCTATTGTGGATAAGACACAATTATATCCTATAGTCTCGGATTAAACCCTAAACTAATTAAATCCTCTAATCCTAAATCCCGTTAAGTTTATTCTCTTGAATACGAAGGAAGAAAAAGTAAATTAAATATCAAAATATAGATAATCACAAGTAGAAAAATGTTATTCCTAACTAAAAAGAAATCGTTAATGCCATTGTAAAGATCTAATAAATTCAAGAGATGAAAAGGCATTTGGATTGTTGGCTTTACAACTAACGAAATCATTGTGCAATAAAAATGGCTCCTCATTCCTTTCACTCATATCATATTGCTTTAGAAGGACTCTTCGGTGATCTAAAATCAAGACCAATGATATCGATTATGCATAATAGCAAACGAAGTAAAGAAAAGATCAAATAAATAATGAATTAGTAGACGAAAAAATTTACCTGGTTGATTCAAATTTCATAGATGAAGATGTGCAGGGACTTAAAACATTGCATGATGAATCTTAGGATCGCATGAGTCAAAGCTACAATTAAAAGAAAAGATTTTTGATCGATTTGCATATAAATTTGACCTAATATAGCTCCAATATTTGGTTCATTAAGAAGATTCAAATGATCACGAGACACCTGGCCCTATATCATTGTATACGAATAAAAAGTCAATTTATAGTGAAGTATTTTATTTCAAAACAAAATAACCTTGTACTCTTGTCCTGGAGTATTGTATATGTTAATTCAACCGGTAGACACTAAGACATATATTTTCAAAGAATTCCACACGATTATTGGAAAATTACATGGAAACACCATATTGTGCGATCTAGATTCATTCGAGAGCTTACACACATCAAGTTATAAGGGGTTGTATCCTTATACAAGAAAGTTCCTATACATTAATTTATCAAACTACTGTCAAGCTGGAAACATACATATTAGAAATTTAACGTCTTGTTAATTAGAATTATTAGTGAAAAAATTTCTTAAGCTTTAAACTATTAGATCCAAAGTTTTTTCTCTTTTCTAAAAATGCATTTTTTTTAATGGAAAATAGATAAATCTACCTTTATAGATGCTTTTCGGATGGATACCTGAATCGATTTTCTCTTGGTCAACCAAGTCTATTTCCTTGGATTGAATTCTTTATCTGGATGCTTTGATTATCATCCTGATAGAATTTGATGGGTGCTCTTCGGCCCGATCGAGGTCCGCAATTCGATTCTTTTTATTTGCTTCCTCCCAATACTTGCAAAACAAATTTGAAATGCACATTTGGATTTTTAACCTTCTTCTACAATTTGGATAAATTGATTAAAATTTAATGTTGTTCTTCCATTAATTCAACTTCAGGGACAACATTGAAAATTTTCATATAGTATAGGGACTAAATTGAATATGTACAAAAAATCCACGGACCATTTGTATCATTTTTCCTTGTTCTTAATCTATTTTTGCCCTTTTGTTGTGATTTCATTGAATAATGTGGAATAATGATTACATTTATTTGGGGAAAATTGTCCAAAAAGTCCTCAACCTATTATATAACAGCCAATTCAGACTTAAACTTTTCAATTGTATCAAGTAGTCCTAAATCTTTTAAAAATTTGTCAATTCAGTCCCAAACCTTTCAACATTTATGGAGGATCTTGTCAAGGTTGCCACGCATGGTGAAGTCGTGGAGGGTGGAGAGGGGGTCCATCGGTGGAGTGGATACGTTGATTGAGAGAGAGTGCATAGTGTCTAGAGAACCCATTTATATTTAACATGAAACCAAAGTTCTAATCCGTTTCATGATTTGTAGATGGCCCAGGTCGGACTTTCACCACCACCTTCATGCCCCTATCTACAACCCGACCCCCAAGCTTTCTCACTAACTTGATGAGCCATTTCATGACGCCATTCATTCTTCAAAGGCAATGATTTAGAGAGAAAAAAAATGCAAAAAATGAATCTCGAGACGGGTCGAGTGTGGGTCGAGAAATTTGCATTGAAATAAATAGATCAAAACAGGTTAAATGAGTCACTTTAGGTCAGAACATTTATGACCCAACCCAACTCACCCGTTTGATGGCCTGGTAATATTTTTTAATCAACATCTTTTTAACATCTTTCGACCCAACTCACCCGTTTGACTCTAATCAACAGCTTTTTAACATCGACCAACTCTTTCATAATTCTACTGGCAAAAACAGAAAAATACTTTAGTTTGGAACTGAAGAGTAGGGTGACAGCGAAAGTATTGGTTACACTTGAATAGTCGGCATGAAAAAAAGGAGTACATAACATAAGCTTAATTTGTTCTCATAAGTATGTCCCTCTTCCAATTAACACCTCCAATTTCAATATCCAATCTAACAAATGAGAACAACAAGGGTGATGCAACTTAAATTGCGAACAAGTGGGCCATGAAACAAATTACTAGAGACATTCAAACAAATTACTTGAGACATTTAATCATGTTTTGAGCGAAAATAGGAAAAGTGAATAAACTAGGCCTTCGACTTATGATCGACTATCGTAAGCTCTCGCGAAGCTCACGTTCGCGCCAAATGCACGTGGACAATTTGTGGACCTGATGGACCCCGAAAAGCAAAGTTAACGACCCATGCCCTGCATCATCGGAGGCATCGTCGCCGCACCACGGTTCATCTTCTCGGCATTGGCCACCCAACCTTAGTCACATCATGAATCACGAACAGGAAGATTTAAGTCACTTCACTGATCAAGTACATTTAACTAAGACAGAAAAGATTGAACATCACTTCAGCGTGTTACAGGAAGTTAAGGAGAGAACGAAATGTTTGCTTTTCATGTAACGTGCATAGGCGAAATATACATATACGTAGCGGAAATAAAAACTATATACGTATCTCCATTTCATCGTTCGTGCGTCTCAATCAAAAATCGGAATTACAAATGGGGTTAATCGGATTACCTCTCGTAGCGTGCCCGAAGCGACTGGTTCAAATGTTTTTCAGTTCGAGCCCCACAAACGTCGGATTTCTAGTTCAGACACACCACCAATCGGATGACGAACGGATGGAAGAACTCACGGTAATCGCCACTTCAATTGTGCTAGCAATCTCGTGGACTCCGTTCTTTCTCTCGTAGTGTTTACGGCAACCAGAAAAAAGAGAAAACTGTTTTTCACTCAATTTCTCTTCAGCACACACTTTTGCACATTTTTCATTTTCATTCTTTTCAGCAATTGTTGCTGATCACTCTCTTAAGGGTGATCAGCAACAGTTGCTGATCACGAACTAAAAGCGCTCGTGCATGTCGTGCACGAACTATTCGTGCGCGACGTGCACGTTGGTCAGCAACTAACGGGTCAGCGTGCACATGGTCAACACCATGTGCACGTGGACCAATATATATTAATTTTATTATTCATTATATATATCATACCTATATAGGTATCTATCTATATATATATCAATATGTGTACATATTTGGACACATCAGTATGCGTCCACTTCAGGTTTGCATGTGCATCATATGCATGTGCGTCCATGACAAAAATTAAATAAAATCACATTTAATTTAATTTTAGTTTGACTCAATTCGATTGCCGTAATTGCAAACATATTTGCAATTTTGTCCTTTCCACTCAACGTCATCTTGAATTGGTTATGGTGTGTGACATCCCTAGGTTCAACACTAAGTTGGCAGTAAAACTTGTACTAACACATTAGTACTTTCAAGAGAATTGATTGTTCCGATCAATCTCTAGGTCCTACAAGCCATGATTGACATCTAGCAATATGTCATGGCTATCCAGATAGTGTGAATGCTTTAAGAACATAATGAACCCGTCAGTTTTGGCTACAGTGTAATTCAATCCCCCTGTCTTACTATGTCCCGATCGAATAAAGACCATGGAATATTTGTCAAGTCACCAATTCGATCATATGCACAAACCTAATCGACATGCACTTTATACGAGACATAAACAATTTATTCTCGATTACAACCTCGGCCGAGAATTTTTAATGCAGTGTCACGATTAGATCGTATAGGACATCATTATTGTACCTTGATTATAACAAGGAGACAGATTCCATTTTGCGCACACGCGTAACTTTGTACGTGAACGAACTATGACCATCAAGTACAAAGACGGATCAATGAACCGTCAATATGTGCACATGTGAACCATAGCCATCCAACATACAAGTCAACACTGTGCCTCAGGTCTAAGGATTATTTACACAAGACCAGAACACGAATGATTAAACATTGACCATGCTAAAAGCTTCCATGTTGCTAATCGTTCAATACATGTCACGTTCAGTGAACTTGTTTTATACAAGCACCTGTGTTCTAACTCGAGCATCATAATACCCAATGACTTGTGACTCGTCATTCCATTAAGTGTCCAATACTTAATTGTGAAGTTACGAACATACTAGTCTCAACAGGATCATTAATATCCACTTAATGATCCATCGACTGGGAACAATTTAAAGATTAGTCTAACTGTGAACCCGTCACACATATTCTTAACGTCTTAAGAATATATCTAGTCGCAACTGATCTTATGGAATCATTCATATATATAAAATAATTGGACAAATGAATGAATATGTCTTTGCCATTAATTAAATAATAACAACATACAACCGAAATCCCTAATATGTAACTATTACATGGTTGCTTTAGGGTATACATCCAACACGAAATCGACCATCGTCAACCAAAAAAGATATCGTGCAATGACGATCTTTACGTGCAAAGACCGCTTATAATGTTTTGCTACGGAAAAAGCAGAAAACGAAATCAAACTCGTGTTGATTGTGTTCCTCAGCACTGTGAGACGTGTAGCGAAAGCAAATAATACACGTTCTTCTTCACCAAAATTAGCTTGGCCAGGCAAATATGGCAAGTATCAAAACACACACAGGCAATCGCGATTTGATTTCAGAAGAACTTTTACCAATGGAAGGGTCGAATCCGCGGTTTTTGAGCTCCCTATACTCTTGGCAAAGAGCACAGCAGCCGCAACACCAGTGCACGAGGCAATCGCCGCACGGATCTTCTTGTAACGAGTGTAGACCCCTCAATTGCGTCCGGTAACCGCACGTATAGAGGCACACAATGCCCACCTGGGCGAGCACGTAGTATATGAGCCCGCCCACGAAACAAGCTGCGAAAGTAGTGTTTTCACGCGCGCGCGCGCGTTCTCATTAGGCTCGGGGAACATTTTAATCAACCGTGTAGGTACGACTGATCGCGATCATGTAGAGAAGAACTAATGAATATGGTGCGTTTAAGACTCAAATTTTGCACTTACAAGTGGCTCCTCTGTCTATGATTTCCGCGTTCCGGCCGAAGGTGATGCAGGGACAGCAACAAGTGATGACGCCTTCGTAAATGGATATAGGAATTATTTAGTTCATAAGGTGAAATTCTAGATGATGTTAAAAAAAAAAGGATGGATTGTTTATGTCGTGTAATAGAACTAGAAAGTTTCATCAGAACGATGATATATCAATACTCGGTTCGTCATAATTTTGAAAGCAGACAACATATACGAAGGCAGAAAGCCCTCACAGTTGGAGGGATCTTCGAAGCAACCGCAGAGACCCGTTGTCCACTGCCCGGGGACGGCCCCTGCCGGAGGGTATTGGGCCATCGGCATCGTTGGTGGCGGAGGCGGATATTGGTGATTGCCACTCGCGTTATTCGGGAGCATCTTCGGGTCTCAAAACTTTCTCCGCCTGAAAATGAGTAGACGTTTGGGAAGAGAGAACGGGAGAGAGAATCCTACGTGCACCATTGTGGTTTTCTTCGGATGTTATATAAGCGAAGACCTGGTCTAGCTCCTCAGAATTCTCTATGATTGATGCAAGGAAAAGTTAATTAATCATATCACCTACCTGATAAACCTGGAAATATATGCACATTAAATCAGGCTCAACTACTCAATTATTGACTTTGTCAAGTCGATGTAAGCTTCGATAAAAAAAAAATAAAAAATAAAAAGTCATCGTAAGCATTCGACCAAAAAAAAAAGTCGATGTAAGCGAAAATGAAAATGATATTTAGAGAGATCAAAAGGCATACTATATTTATAAGTCGAGTAGACCAATCCAATGCATGCCGGCGATATAATGTTAAACGTGCTTGATGTAACAGCTCAAGTTATAAGTGGGATTCACATTTTTCAACTAATAATTTTAGGAATATGTACAGTTTCCCTTTACTAGAATTAGAGATAGAATAGAATGTGATTAAGTCAGTTCTTCAAAAAAAAAAAAAATGTAAGCCGATACATTTTGATTGACCCTTATCTGTCGATCGACAAAAATGAATTCCTTGTTAATTGTCGAAAACTGACACCCAAGATCTACTTATCAAGAATCTAGAACACATACGTTATGAGGAAAAAAGGATTTACACACCTGATTTGGAATCCATCGTTCTTGATGCGGAATGTCG
>BCNH02000002.1:3526043-3539489 GCA_001662345.2 Metrosideros polymorpha var. glaberrima
GCCAAAGACAAAAGACGCCTCACCAAGGTCCTTCATATCAAAATTCGTAGACAACATCCGCTTGGTCTAATATAGTAACCCAATATCACTACTCGCAAGTAAAATATCGTCTACGTAAAGCACTAGAAAAATAAATTTCTCCCACTGACCTTGGTGTATATGCACTAATCCACTTTGTTTTCAACAAAACCAAAAGAAGTGACAACACTATGGAACTTTAAATACCATTGTTTAGAAGCTTGTTTAAGGCCATAAATAGACTTTTTAAGTCTACACACAAGATTACCTGAATCATCTGCTGTAAAGCCTTCAGGTTGCACCATATAGACTTCTTCATCAAGGTCGCCATTCAGAAAAGCAGTTTTAACATCCATCTGGTGTAACTCCATATCAAAGTGAGGTACAAATGCCATGATTACTCTGAAAGAGTCTTTAGAAGAGACTGGCGAAAATGTTGCTTTATAGTCTATTCCCTCTCTCTGAGTGAAACATTTAGCTACCAATCTGGCTTTAAACTTTTCAATTTTTCCTTTGGAATCCCTTTTAGTCTTGTACACCCATTTGCAACCAATAGGCTTGTGACCTTTAGGCAATTCAACAAGCTCCCAAACACCATTATGTTTCATAGACTGCATCTCGTCTTTCATCGCATCCAACCACAATTTTGATTGAGAACAAAAAACAGCATTTGTATATGTGATCGAATCAGTTACACAGTCAATATCATAGTCATGCTCACCTAGATAGACTAAATAGTTTGGTGGTATAGCCGATTTTCTCTGTCTTTCGGATCTCCTTAGTGGAACTTCTTCAACTTCATCTTGCACCTGAGGATTTGAAATAACTTCATTAGGAGCTGCATTAACAATAGGATCCTGGATCTCAACAGGCGTAGTCTGTGGCAGGGGATGCTCCACAATCGTCTGTATAGGTAGAGAAAAAGATGCAATTGTTCCCACCATACTGTTATCCTCAATAGTTTGTGAGCAACTATCCTTTTCAGCCACATCAAATTCTAGAAATTTCGCTGTCTGTGATTCCACAATTCTTGTGCCTCCATTAGGATTATAAAAACGATACCTCTTTGAATGATTAGGATAAGAGACAAAGTAACAACGAGTAGTTTTAGAGTCCAACTTGCTTAGCATTGGATTATATAACTTCACTTCTGCAGGACATCCCCAAACCTTAAGATGATTCAAGTTAGGTTTATGTCCAGTCCATAACTCAAAAGGAGTTTGGGGAACAGCTTTAGAAGGTACACGATTTAGAATATAAAGCGCAGTTTTCAAAACTTCACCCCATAAAAAATCAGGTAAATTAGTCCTACTAATCATACTCCTTATCATGTCCGTAAGAGTGCGATTTCGCCTTTCGGCCACACCCTTTTGTTCAGGACTACCGAGCATAGTAAATTGTGCTACTATCCCAAAATTCTCTAAGTATTTGGCAAACGGCCCTTTAAGCTGTCCAGCATTGCCATGTTTTCCATAATACTCACCACCACGGTTAGATTTGACAATTTTTATGACTTTTCCCAGTTGTTTCTCGACTTCAGTTCGAAAAATCTTGAACTTGTCAAGAAATTCAGACTTTTCCTTAATCAAGTACAGATAACCATATCGGGAATAATCATCAATAAATGTGATAAAATAAAAATTTCTGCACAGTCTCGCTTTATAGGGTCTACTTATATCCGTATGAATGATCTCTAACAAGTCAGAACTACGAACTGCAGTTTTCTTCTTTATTTTGGTCATCTTACCTCTACAGCAGTCTACGCAAGTCTTTAGGTCACTTTTAAGAGTAGGCAAGATGTTAACCTTTATCAGCCTTTCCACTCTTTCCTTAGAGATGTGACCAAGACATTTATGCCACAATGCATAAGACTGTTCCTTAGGTAGAGGTCTTTTGAAAACAATTTTTTCAGCTGTATAAGCGACGTATATATCATTGGGAGTTAAACACAATCTGTACAATCTATTGGACATATTGCAGCAACCAATTTTATTTGAATTAAAAAACATAGAAATTATATTATTGTTAATTTCAAAAGAGTAGCCACACATGTCCAAACTTAATACGGAAACTAAGTTCTGTCTAAATGAAGGTACATAAAGAGTGTTTCTTAACATTAAATTAAAACCAGACTCTAGAATTAAAATAACATCTCCAACGAACTTGACGTCAGCTTTATTGTTGTTTCCCACTGTAAGCTTTGATTCATCCTTATTTGGCTTCCTCCTGTTTATGAATCCCTGTATGGTAAACGCAACATGGTTAGTTGCACCGCTATCTAGCCACCAAGAACTGGATGGGGCTTCTGATAAGTTGGATTCACAAACAAATGCCAAAGAATCATTACCTGTAGGCTTACGCTTAGATAACCAATTTTTATACTTGTCACAGTTTTTCTTTATGTGACCCTTTTTTCTATAGAAGTAGCAGAAGTATTCACCATCCTTCTTGAAGGAAGCATTCTTAGGACCCAAATTGTCAGAAGGACCAGCAGTTTGATGAGTTCCTTTATGAGCACGATTAATAGGCTTATTACCTTTCTTAACATCGGAACTAGAAGCATATAAACCAATAGGCACTTTGTCTTTCTTCAATTTCTCTTCCTCTGCCACCACCCTTGCTATTAAGTCATTAATTGACCAAGTCTGATCTTGGGAATTAAAATTAGTTTTGATAATCTTGAAATCAGACGGAAGGGTGTTTAGGGCTTGATGCACAATGAGATCATCAGAAATAATAAGATTAAGTGCTCGCAATTTTGTCTGCAAATCTACCATTCTCAGGATGTAATCCCTAACTCCAGTAGAACCATCATACTTCATATTAAAAAGTACTTGGATATATGTACTCTTCTCAGCTTGAGACGAAACACGGTGCCTTGTATCCAAAGCAGTCATCATCTCTCTGGCAGTGTAGTTGTCTAGCAAACCACTTTTCAAGTGATCTGGAATGGATCGCTTCATAATTAACAGGCAAATTCGATTGCTCTTTGCCCAAGCTGCAAAATGCGCTTTCTGAACATCTGTACTTTCAGCAGTAAGGTCTGTTGGCCTGTCCTCATTAAGAGCAATATGGACATCCGCCAGCTCCATTCCAAATAAAAAGTCATCTTTCCACTTCTTATAATTTGAACCAGTAAGAGCCTCAATCATAATGGAGTTGCCGTTCACAGAAAAGGTGACTAGAACAAACAAACAATGTATTCAATTAGCATAATGTGAGTATTTATCTTGAGAGTCACATACATTATCATATAATCACCTTTGGGCAGAAAACATGACATGCAGTTGTATACTCCATTCATAACAGCGGCCATGAGAATATGTTCCAATCTTTGTGAATTCATCACCTTTGAATGTATGAATCACTAGGACCAGTCACTCCTCACGCATGCTGCGCATGAAACCCTCCATGAACCAAAACACAATCACCTGCTTTGGAAGTATGATCACGCAGTAGAACAAGAGACATCCCACTACAATATGAGACCGATATTTCTCAAACCCAATCAAGCGTGCCATTTTGGCAGTCACAACCCAATTGAATCCTTAAAACTCGTTCATACCAGGGATATAACCTTTATATCTCACATTTACCATATACATGTAATTTTAGACTTGAAAATAGGGGCTATTGATTACTAAAATCACATGCCATGCTAATTACATTGTTCAATGCATCAATACATGTTAAACCATATACTTGCTATCAATAAATCACACTCTACATAGACTGTATATAATCATACATATGTGAGTTTCTACCTGCACTTTCAAAATTATAGAGAAATACAGAAAAGTACGCAAAAATACCGTAAAAATACATCGTATACAGCATTATTTACGTATTTTATCATTCATAAAAACCTCACACATGAAAAATAAACATACCATCTTGTAGATAATTCCATTACGAGTCCAACGCCGCCAACCACGCTCCAATCGGAGCTCCCACGTGCCCTCACGCGCCACCTCAAGGCGCGGCGCGTGGGACTCACATGCCCACGTGCATCGCACGCCCCGCGGTCCAATCCGACCTAATTTCGGTCCAACCGGCTCGGTTCGGTTGGCTCCCCGGTCCAACTATAAACCCGGTTCGGCCGGTCCGACCGGATGGTCGGCGGGTCGATTCAACGGGTCGGGTCGGATCGGGTCAACGGTCAACGGGTCAGATCGGGTCAACGGGTCATGGATCTGGAGCTGACGTTAGCGCTGGCGTCATCGTGCGTGCGGTGCACGCGCCAGCTGCCCTTGCGCGTGGCCGCGCGTGCTCGACACTGGCCGGGAGCTCCAGCCGCGCGTGGGGGCGCATGCGGCGTTCAATGGGGATGCGCCGCCCACGGTTTTTCTCGTCTCGTCGAGGCGAATCCAAATATATAATAAAAATTAAATTTTTACTTATAAAAAATTTCGAAAAGAGGCCAAATCCGTAGGTTCGAGTTCTTGTTCTATGGAGGCTCTGATACCACATGTTAATTGTCAAAAACCGACACCCAAAATCTCCATATCAAGAATCTAGAACACATACATTATGAGGAAAAAGGATTTACATACCTGATTTGGAATCCATCGTTCTTGATGCGGAATGTCGACAATCCCACCTAAGTCCTTCTCCTCTATTGCCCCCTTGATCACTGGCTCAATGAGACTGCCTCGCTCACGGTTTACTTGACGTGAGGAATTATGTGCGCGTTAGGGTTAGAGGAGAGACTTAAGCACTTTATAGAGTTTTAGAGCCAAACCCTCTCATTACAGGTCGGACTCAACTCGGCCCACACTAGCCAGTTCCTTATTAGACTAATTAAGAATATTTATATCTAACTTTATTAGACCAATTAAATTACAATATTAATTAATATAACCCACAAATAGAAAAAAACTCTTACATTCCTTCTATGATCTTAGCAGCCTCCCAAGCTCGACAAAAATAGTTTTACCTGACGAGAGCGGAAGTAGATTCAGAGGTTGAATCTGTCTTGTCATATCCCTTCCTCCCCTACTACAAGTATTTTCCCCACCACTCCCTTTTCTATCTCCATTATTTAGATTGTTTTGACTATAGTGTATCGGAAAATTTGTTCAGAGCGAAAGAAGACAAGTCTTCCTCAAATGGATTAGACACCTATGCTTAACACATCCAAATTGATCTCAATAAACTTTAAGACTTTAGCTTACTATTATTATCTGTAAGTAGACTGGTTCTTGCTACTCATTTTTCTTATCTTATCTTGCAATTGGATGCGCTATTTAGTGCCGAAATACAATAGAAATTGGCCAAACAAAAGAATCGGAATAGAAAATGAGAACAATTTATTCTCTCAAGTTCGATTATCAAAATCAATAGAATATATCAAAGTCTGCATTCACTAAAAATCTTAACATCCTTTTATATGGTGTTAACCCTAATTAACATGGGAAACGCAAAATTACGAAAACGTCACTGGAATTACAAAAATGACTAAAAACCCAACAAAACGACTCCAAATGCGAATAAAAAGATGTTGATCACGGCATAGCGGTGAGTTTTGACCGACGGCCCATTTTCATGCAGCCGACCAAATTTCAGCCCATTCCGAATTCGCCAACCCTAAGTGCATCACTATTTAATCTAGTTCAACTAATATGCGATGATCGGATCCTTGCTTCGAGTCCCTCATCGTGAAATCATTCCTCCCTCCATCTAAGGACCTAAGACTACTGCAATAAATTAGACTAAAGCCCTTATATTTAAATAATAAAAAAAACTACATTTATTTCAACACGACCGCATGTCGGTGTGGTACTTGTCTGAGGAGTTCTTTCTCCCGAGCCACTAGGCCCGATTGGTGTATAGAGAAAAAATGCTTTCGACAAGGAGCCAGAGCCACCGACCCTATGGCGCTAATTGGCTTACTAGTTCAAGTAGTAATGGCAGTCTTATGTCCTCTCTATTTGCTAATTATTCATCTTCAAAGGTACAATGCAGTTGATTGCGCTCTAGAGCCTCATAGAGCTTCGAACGTTGTTGAAGCTACTGCACTTGATGTTTGAGTTCCTCCATCTCCAAGTCTCAATGATTTCTTATTGTAACCGAGATTTCTCAAACGACCTTTGTACGACGAGGAGCCATTGAACCAAAGCCTTGATACCCAATTTGAAACTATTGTCCAACTTCCAAGGTTACATCTTTTCTGCTATCGGGTGGAATTTTGTGACAGCGTCTCTTCAAATCTTCTTTTGCCTTGGACGAGTGGCGCTAGCATGTGCTTCCTCGTTGCGGAGCATCAAAATTACCTGAGTGCTTCTACTTTCGTCTCGTTGCCTGCATGAATTCTCTTGTTGGTTTAACAAGAATAAGTTTCAAGATGGAAAATACCGAAAAAGAAAGCTGGATAGCCTTTTATTAAGGAATACAGGAAGGCTCTACTTGAAAGCCTTAAACCCTTGTCAACACAGGCCGTAGCCCTACTCAACTTCGACACCAGATCTGGCAACTGAGGTGGTCACCCTTTCTTGCGTAAAAGTGATTAGAATTCGAACATGTCGAGTTTTACTGGGAAGGATCGAACCTACAAGACTATCACCTTCTCTGGCTAGATATTCCTACCTTTTTCACGATTATAGTTCATTGCGCCCGCTCCTTTACCTTTAGGAAAGAGCGGCGACTTGCTGGTTTATCCATCACCCAATCCACGAATGAAGCCCGGTGGAAAAGAAAGAAGTGAACACTTTGCCGAGGATGGAAGCTTCGTGTTTGTTTTTCGGGCTCTCTCACCAAGAACATAATCCTCAAGACAATAGAAAAACGGAACATGATTCACCAGTCGTAGAAAACGTTAAAGTCAACTGACAAACAGTTCACCATCCTCCAATCAAGCAAAGCACCCCGTGGGAACTTCGCAATAAATACTGTACATGCATAAAACCCTAGGTCAACGTCAACCATACGGAGCAAGAACCTTCTCATTCAGTTAGTTAATGCCTAACAAGTTTGAGTAAAGATTGACATTCTGATATGCGTATTCAGCTCCAGTCTTGATTCTTAAGACAGCTGTTTATTCTTCTCTCTCATCTCAGAGAGAGAGAGAGAGAGAGAGATGACTTTGACTTTGACTTTGAGCTTCACGGTTGTGCGAAGGATTTTAGTTGGTAGAGGAAGTCGCTTGACAACTAGCAAGTATTAAACTAGTATTATGTCTAAACTGAATTAGGATCGTAATATTTCATATAAATCTCACGCGTGACCCACCAAATTATACGGTTTAAATTCTGTTTAATACATGCAATGCACTAATCGAATACTTTCTTCCCGGCAACACCTATTTCGTGCGGTATTCACTAAATAGTGTCCCTCAATTGATGCCTTTGACTCTTAATTGGGGGAGGGACATGTAGGCCAGCTTGAGCTCATCCGATGACCCTAGAATAGATCATTTACTAGGGTTCTACTTCTTCCTCTTCTGGTAACGTAAGTCCCTCAAGAAGAGGCATGGACTTGTAAATTAGCAATGCATAGAAATGTTTACAATGAATCAATGAACAAGCACTGTGGAATAACTCTTTGTCAAAGTATTATCCCACATCGCTTGACAATATGAATATAAAAAGTATTTAGGACCCGCTGTCAAGCGATCACATGGAATTTTGACCACACACATTCGCTCCTGGTTCTGATACCAATTTAGAAAGTCCCACCCTTGATAGGTGGAGGGATAGACCACATAAATATAAATAGCATTTAGCACCTGTTGTTAAGCGATGCGAGATAATATTTTAACACTCTTTTATTCTCACAAGGATTTTTTCAATCAGCCATATCGATCATTTGAGCAAATTGAATTTAGTTTCGTTCTCCTCTGTCCAAAATTCTAGAAGCAGGTAGGACTGAGATCTTGTCGAGTTTTAGAACAAAACGAACGTCCCATCTTCATTGACATGAAATTCAAACTTATTTCGATCCTCATTTCGAATAGAAACAACCTATTCTCCTTGGCTTAATTATCGGTGTAATTAAGTGCAAATACACACATGCTGGCCATCTAATTAGAATCAAGGGGCGTGGACAGCCTGTTTTTAGACTGAAAGGAATGCAACCCCACTTGATTTACTCGTCCAATGATCAAAAGTTCTCTCTCCTGCTTTGTTTTTCTAGGGTTCGTGAGCATCCATTTCTCTCTGTCTAGAGAGACAGCAAGGTCTTTATTCGATCAATTAACAAAGTATCTATGTCATCAAGGGATGCTCGACTCGTCCTGTAAACCTTAAATGCTATTGCCGTCACCACGATTTTCATAGCACACACAGATTTATATATAGAGGAACAATTTCCTCATAAGAAACAAAGGAAGTAGGTAATAAATTTTCAGAAAGATTAAGATATAAATTCCACGAAGCGAGCAACCCTCAATGAATAAAAAATTTCATGAAATCCCAAATTATTTAGGATACGTGGATGCATGATCCGAATCGATGTTCTCACACTGGATTCGATATGTATATTTATTAAATTTTATTTTTTTATTTTTTGGGCCGACAGTGAAGGAAGTGGCACATGGGGTTTCCGGTTGGGGCCGTGCGAGCCGATACTAGCATGCTCATGCGCTGTCGTGTCGGTCAAAGTAAACGGATTGGAATGATCTGTACAATCAGATTAGCCCGTAATGGCGCGAAGACTCTTGACTTCGCCAAAGTCAACTCCTCTCTCTCTCTCTCCCTCTCTTATCAAAGCTTGTATCACGCCCAACTCTCATTATATAAGAGCTCTCTCTCCACCCTCATGCATTCGTATATTCTCCAGTAGTCTCTCTCTCTCTATCTTGATCTCGATCTCGAGTTTGCTCCTATGGGAAACCCTGAAGCGGACTCTTCTAGTTACCAGCAAGACCAAGCAGATTACAATGTCCAAATTCAGTATAATGTCCAGGTATCGAACGATAATAACGCCAACGACCCAGCTCACTACGATCCGAACCCACAACCCGACCAGTCGTATCAGCCAGGCGACGACTCCAATGGCCCGCATCCACAATACCAGCAAAACGACGCTGCAAATAACCAGCAGCAGCAACAGTTCCAACCACCTCCGCCGCAACAGCAACAGTTCCAACCACCTCAGCAGCAACAGCAGTTCGACCGTGCGCAGAACATGCCGCCACTGCCGCCACATTTCAACCAGCCCTATGCCGCAGCACCGCCCCCTCGGCCTGTGGCACAGTTCCCGCCTCAAAGCCCTCAAATGAACCCAGCCCATGCAAATCAAGGGGCTTATCCGCCGCAGCAGCAGCAGCTGGCCTACCCTCCAACGGCAGCAGCATCTCAACAATACCCTCCTCAACAGCAACCACAATATGCTCAGCAGAGCGCACCCCAGGCTTACCCTCCATACTCGCCACCGCCGAAGCCGTATCCTCCTTCACCAGCTTATCAACAACAGCCGGCTGCTCAGCCTATGCAGTTCCAGCCGCTGGCAGGCGGAGAAGTGCAGTATGCCACGGTGCCACCTTCGCCGATCAAGCCAGGAGTCCAGGGCTACAACAGCGCGGCTCAGGGCATTCCAATGCAGGCGAACATGATAAGCAGCGTCAACATCGAAGGGTGGAGGACGGGGCTGTTTGATTGCATGGACGACCCCATGAACGGTAAGATTATCATATGAATTTGCCAAAGAAATGACAACCGTTTTTCATAGCGTCTGATATCCAAATCGGGCTATATTTCTGGACATGCATGGTTGTCCTACTATTGTATGCTTGTCACGATGACATCAATTAACCAAAGTCGAATCATTTTGTAAATCACAAGAGTGTTAAAGGTAGGTTGATAAGTAAGGCTAATCAGTTTAATACTGATGTTCATAATATTTCATATGGCTTCCCTTACTCTTTAGGTTCTTCTTTTTGGCTAACAATATATATTATCAAGATCAAGTATTTAATATGGATATGTCTCTCATGTTTCAGCTGCTATAACGTTCTTCTTCCCATGCTTGACGTTCGGCCAGGTCGCAGAGATCATCGACAACGGCACGACTTGTGAGTGAAAAAAGAACAGAAAGAAACAGCTCATCATATTTGGACCAAATCATTTGCATAATTTCCGTTTATTTTTTGGTGTGTTATGATGATCGTAGCTTGTGCGACGGGGGGATTGATGTACGCGCTGATCAGCGCCTTCATCGGGATGCCGTGCATCTACTCGTGCACGTACCGATCGAAGCTCAGGAACAAGTTTGGGCTGGTGGAGTCGCCTGCGCCGGATTGGATTGTCCACTTCCTGTGCGAGCCCTGTGCTCTTTGCCAAGAGTACAGAGAACTTAACCGCCGAGGCTGGGACCCCTCCATTGGTAAATTGATTACTCGTTCCTGGAGTTAACTTATAATATAATAGTGATTAAAGGATTCTTTATCAATAAGGTGTATGAGAACGAACCAGTTGAATAAATATTCAAACTTGAAAAGAATTGGATTAAGACATGTCTCATGTGTTCGTCATCTGAGCTTTCCCGGTTCGTGTTTGGCTCGATAATGCGGTAATTCTTTGTGCCAGTACATGTGGCTCGTAAAATCGGTCGTTTTTATAGTTGAAGTGATTACGCATAGATGAAACTGTTGCTCGGCAAGTTTGGTCGGGGGATTCCTAACGAATTGGATGGAGTTAGCCAAATTGCAGCAATTAGACGAGTTTTAGAATTTTATTACACTTTTTGAAAGTTTTAGGATTCAATTGTACTTTGGCGACAAAATTTAGTACTTCCGGTACATATGTTCCTTTATATGATTAGTAGCCGAAGCCTTAGGTTTAATCTGATACCATTTATGGTATTTCCAGTTGAAGAATTGTGTGATTCATTCGATTGTCTCGCTTTTGCACAGGATGGTTGGGCAACGTTCAAAAACAACAGCAGATGCAGCAGCAGCCGCAGGTTGCTATGATACCCCCGATGAATCAAACAATGATGGCTTGATGAGTTGTGATGTTTTAAATGTGTTCATGTCCAAAATTCTTGTGTCATCTTTTGAGTTCCTTTGATTTTAAGGTTGTCCTACCAAAAAAAGAAAATGCTGCGAAGAATTGTATTGGAATCATTCTTGTTCTAAAGTATGGTATGCCATTGAAATGGAATGATTGAATTAACAAATTATAATTATTTCTTTGTTTGTCAACATTGGCAACAAATTGCCATATATTGAATTGGGTAATGCTTTGTAAATTTCTCTATGGCAATTGTAATTTTCCTTTTATCACGTTTTAGTGATTTCGGTACGTGTTTATCATTACAATAAAATTTGTAGAATTTAAATTGGCCTTGGAAAGTCAATTGATGATGACTATAGTTAATCAATTACAATTGGTTAGAATTCGATTCTACCCAAGGGAGGACCTTCAAAGAATGGAGCGACAAATTAATGGGCCAAAATTTTTGTGGTTGAGCCAATGTGTGCTAAGTTGCTAAGGATAACAAGCCTCCAAAAAATGTCTTTGAACATAGACCTACCATTGATGATTGAACAACTATGTATGAGACTACTTTTTTCTGTCGTGACTTTCCCGGTGAACCATCAAGGGAAGCTAATGGATTACTAAGTGAGTACAAATAGTTACTCGTTACAGAGATGGTACCGTTGCCTAGCGCAGACTCTTCCAAATCCATACCAATAGCAATTTTAGGGCCAGTACGCCAAATAGGACGTACAATTCAGAAAGGTTTAGGACTAAATTGTTCACGTTAGTGCCTATACGCCACATAGGACGGCCAACACTGACTGGACTGCAACGTCAAGGACTACATTGGCAAATTGTCAAAATGTTTATGACTGAATTAACACAATTGAAAGGTTTATGATAGAATTGGCATAAGTGCAATATGTTTAAGACTTTTTTGGTAATTTCCCCCTCCCAAGTCCATACCAATCGCGATTTCAGGGTTTTAATTAGATCATTTAAACATGCAAATCAATTCATTTAGGAGTCGCCACTAATTTACTAATCTACTACGGGTTGATTAGAAACCTAAGTAAAATGTGGGGAAAACATTTTGCTTCTGTGAACAAGAGATTTCCCAAATGCGATGACAACAAAGACCAAGACCAAAACTGCAAGGCAGCTCGACGAGAGTGTTGAAATTGCCTTTAACAGGAAACTGTTAAAGCACTGGGATGCGCCGGAGGCACTGGGTATGCTGGTGCCTACAAGGAACTCGTCTAGATCACACCGGGATTGCTGCTGAGGACCGGAGTTTGTGGTGGGCACAGATCGAGCTGCCGGGAATTCACGGCACTAGTAGTCCGCTGGTGTTGCTGGGAGGTTGCTGAGGAGTGCAGGGACACAGTGGAATGAGCCGGTTGTCTCCAGGAAATCGGGAGCCAGGAGACTGGGCGCACGAACAAAGGCCGCGAGAGAGAGAGAGAGAGCTGGAATTCGCTAATTTTCTGAACCTGTGTTGTGTATTCTCTCTTCCTCCTTTGTGAGCGAGTATCTCTATACGTTTATAGGCCTAGTTTGTCATTCTCTTGCCAAGCAAATAATTTCTCTTCCCTACTTCAGTATGTATACCCTTCTTGCTTTTAGTAAATTGGGAGATATGCTATTGCATATATAGCTCCACATGTGACCAATTTTCTCTTTTTAATCCTGTCGTGAATATACCCGTAGATTCAGCCCACAATATTTCTTCATGTACTATACAGTTTGGAATCACATGTGCTTTGCACATGCAATTTTCGGCAATATGGAGAAGATTATGGACTTGTCCGAATTTTATGATCACATGGGCTTAGTCCAAATAATCTAATTAAGCTCGGAGATTCCCTGTCTTCTTAAAAGCATATTTTGAATCCAATATAACACAACTATCTTATGATGATCAGATTGTAATCGAGTCTCTTGACCAAAGAAACGTCATTGATGGTTAGGCTTCATATATTCACGGTTCCTTTGCCTATAATTTTTCCTTTGTTGTTGCCGCCAAAAGACACACCTCCACCGTTGACCTTGGTAAGTTGAACAAATTATCTCGGATCTCCATTCATATGCCTCAAGCAGCCACTATCCAAGTACATTTGTTCTTTCTTTTCTTTGGTACCTACAAAAATGAGTAGATTTATGCTTCCTTTGGTACCCAAATTTGATTGGGTCTCGTTGAGTTGATCTCCAAACTTTAGGGAAATCATTCTTGGATCCCCACAGTTTGAACACTTGAAGGAGTCTCGATCAACATGTTTTATGAAATACCTTTGAAAATGATTTTGATAAGCAATTTTTGAAGGTCTTTGTCTAAGTCTCTCTTTAACTTTAGGAAAATCATTTCGAATATCACTTTCATTTTCAAGACCAAGTCCAGATTTATTGTAATATAGAACTTGTATGGAAAGTATATGTTCTAAAGTTTTTGAGCCGAGAGAAAATTTGCTTGGTAAAATTTGAAATTTCCTTTTCTCTTTTTTTTTTTGGG
>BCNH02000002.1:3565880-3596808 GCA_001662345.2 Metrosideros polymorpha var. glaberrima
CTTTTTTTTTTCCATTTTTAGCTGGCCTGGACAACCCTTGCTGGGCGTCACCTTGGCCCGAGTGATGCCAAGCAAGGCAAGCGAGGGTCGCCGTTGCCGCCATAGGCTGGCCTCACCAGATCTGGCAAGGTCGACCCTTGCCTACCTCGGTCGATGCTCGCCCGATGCTGGGCAAGACCGTCATGGCCTGGGCGAGGGTCGACATTGCCAGATCTGGCCCAAGCGATGCCAAGCAAGGCGGGCGAGGGTCGACCAGGCCGGCCACAGGTGGTGGCCGATGGCTGGCATTTCGCCGGCCAAAAAAGGAAAACAAAGAAAAAAATTAAAATTATTAAAAAAAATTTGAAAAATATTAAAATATTATTTAAAAAATTCCCATATTAGCGCCGGACAGCCAAAAGAACTAAATTTGCACAAATACAAAAGGTTTATGACTTAATTGGCAAACTTAAAGACTATATTTGGTCGTTAAGATAAAATTTAGGATATGATATATTTTATCATATCCTATGTTTGGAAGCTGTCTGGGACATGATATAGTTGGATATAGGTGGGATATAGCCCGGATAAAATAATCCCATGGGAGAGGAGATGGGATAGAGTCGGATAGGATTTCTCTAATCCGTAATATAAAAGCTACTTTTCCAAAAACCCTACGCTTGCCTTTTTCTTTTCCTTTATTCAAATGCACGACTCCTCTGTGTTCTCATCATCACGGAAGCATCGTCTTCTTGTCCGTAGCTCTCCGGTTGACATAGAAGCTTTACGAAAGCAGCAAAAGAGTTGCAGCATCATATTTTTCTGATTCGCGAAGGTAAATAGTCATGCTAATTTTCCAAAAACCCTACGCTCTCCTTTTTCTTTTCCTTTGTTTAGATGCATGACTCCACTACGTTTTCATCGAAATTTCACGAAGGCGTCGTGGATTCTTTGTCATGGATTGTATATACGATGCAAACATTGGACCGTATTTATTCAAAAGAGAGATATGATTGCTACTGGGGCTAATCCCCAGAGAGCTCTTGAATTGGCTCTTCGAGTTGTGACCTCGTATGAGCAACGAGTCAATGACAAACCTAGTTTAGGGTTGGTTATGTGTTTGCATGCTTTGGCTGCAACATACTGTGACTTAGGTCAGTATAGTGAAGCAATTCCAATTCTTGAGCGCTCAATTGGCATTCCAGCTTTAGAGGATGGTGAAAATCATGCACATGCTAATTTGTTGGGTGCATACAGCTAGGTGATACATATGCGATGATCGGTCAGATGGAGAACTCGTTACTGTTATATGGCTAGTTTGGAGATGATCGAAACTTTAGTTCGTTTCTTTTGCGTTTATGTATATATGGCAATAATCATGAGTCGATTCATTGAGATTCCGTGAGAACTATTGATTTGGAAAAGATATATTGTTTGGATGATTTTGCTATTATCTAGCTTGCTTGTTTATACTTGCCTAATGTTATTGTGTTTTTTCCTAATTAGAAATGGATCACGATGATAGAGACGAAATTTTTAGCATTCTGATGTTAAAGGAGATCAACCTACAGATGTTGGTTTTGTGTATGATGCATATGATTGTGGTATCCACTACTACTGAAAGGCACTACCATAATCATATATTGAAGGATCGGACATTTGTTAGAAGCCAAGCTCGTTTAGATCACCTTAACCGCCTCATTAACAACAATGACTTGAATTGTGTAGAGCAACTTAGGATGGATAGACATACATTTACTCTTCTATTTGAGTTGGCACATACAAGTAGATGGACTTGTAACTATAGAAGAACAAGTGGCAATGTTCCTACATATACTTGCCCATCATGTCAAGAATCGTGTTATCAAGTTCAGATTTATGAGGTCTGGGGAGACAATAGTAGGTATTTTAACTTAATTTAAGTGTGGTGACAAGAATGCATAATGTTCTTCTTGTCTCACCTGAACCAGTTCCCGAGGAATGCACAGACGAGAGATGGAAATGGTTTAAGGTATGTTAGTTATGATGTTACATAGATTAATTTAATATTTTAAAATAAGGTTATTTCATTAATTTGATGTTTCTAGGGTTGCTTAGGAGCATTAGATGGCACATACATTAGGGTATGAGTTCCAGAGGTTGATAAATCAAGGTACCGAAATAGAAAGGGTGAGATAACGACCAACATGTTAGGAGTTTGCTCACGTGACATGAGATTCGTATATATTTTACTTGGAAGGGGAACAAAGAGAGACCAACATGTATGGACAATAGATGAAGAAAATGCACTTTTAGATGGTCTTGAAGAACTAGTTGCACGAGGAATGAAAGTTGATAACGGCTTCAAAAGTGGTTACATGACTATGTTAGAGAAGTGGTCTGAAGAAAAATTCCTTAATTTTGGCATCAAGGGTAATCCTCACATAGAGTCGAAGATGAAGAACTTGAAAAAGTTGTACAATCAAATATATGACTTGAAGGGTCAAAGCGGCTTTGGGTGGGATCATGAAAAGCATTGTGTAGATATTCAATCGGAGGATAGTTGGCAAAAATATTGCAAGGTTTGGGTAACTTTTTCTGATTTTTTTTCTTCTTTACTACTTATTTCTTTTTTAACAAAATAATATATTTTTTTTGTAGACCTATCCTGGTGCTTCTTCTTTGAGAGGGAAGTCCTTCCCTCAATATGATCAACTAACAATTGTATTTGGAAAAGATCATGCCAAGGGAAATCTCAGCGAAGACCCTTCAGTAGCTCATGCAGCTGTAAATCATGAAAAAGGTGAGAATCATGATGATGAGGCAACTAACGGTGCAAGTCAAGGCTTACTGCCACTATCATCTTCTCAAACACAAAATGGTTATGATCATTCAAGACAAAAAAGGGCTAAAGCAAGTAATAAATTGGCTACTAGGTTAGTTGAGATTGCAGGTACTTTTGGCTCTTTTTTGGAAAAATCTAACGAGAGGATGGAGATGATTGCTAGCCGCACTGGACATGCTAAAGATTTGGACAATGAGGAGAGAAAAATCAATGAGGAGCTTCTTCAAATGTCTCTATTTACTATGGATAGAATTAAAGTATGCAGGAAAATTGTGAAGGATCCTGAGAATATTCATCTTTTTCTTGGATTTCAAGGAGAGGACAGGAAAATATTTATGGAATTACTTCTCCAAGGGATGAGAAATGAGAATGAATGATGAGATTGGTTTATAGTTTTTATGGGACTCAAATAATTAGATAGAGTTGGAGCGATGAATTACTTCTCCAAATTGTACGTAATTCTGTCTATAAGTAATAGATTTATTGTGTAGACCCTTTGTTGTTTTATAACGATGAATAACATTGAAAGATGTTCTTTTTGCTATGAAGTTGCGAGTTTGCTTGACGTGTGCTAGTGAGTTTTCTGTGGTAGATTTGTGCGACTTGTAAGTTTGCTTGACATGTTGCTTTTTGCCGTGAAGTTGTTTATAATGGCCAAATATGTGCTGCTGCTTGGTTGTGTGGAGTAAAGATAATTGCTGAAATGAAGTGTATTTTTTCTTTCTTAATTCTACTCAGTAACATGAGTTAGCTTTGTTGCAGTCTTTTTTGCAATATGTATCAACGAACTTGATGCTACTTCCATAACGCCATTACTGAGTTTTCCTTTTTATTTGTTTCCGTTAATAATCCAACAAGTACAGGAAAATGGGTTTTCCTTTTTATTTGTTTTCGTTAATAATCCAACAAGTGCCTGAAAATGGGGATATGTTAACAGCAAACACTAACGAAGAAACAAGCACTTCGAGTAAAAATGTTTTCAAATATACTTGTAAATCGAATATTTTTTTGCTCCAAAGTTGTAAGTCTAATTAATTATTTATGAGAATGATATTTTTTGATAAGATTGATATTATGTCATGAGCATTACGTAGGGGCATATATGTCTTTTATATTGATATATTTCCTATCCATTGTTTCTACCAAACAATGGATATGATAGGATAAAAATATCCGACTTTAAATCTGTCGTTCACCAAACAATAAATAGGATATGAAGAAATCCCAGGATTTCTTATCCTATCATATCCAATCTTATCATGACTAAAAGTCCAGATGACCAAACGCAGCCAAAAGGTTTAGGACTGAATTGGTACAAATGCAAAATGTTTAGGACTCAATTGGCAAAGTTAAAAGGTTTAACACTAAAATGACAAAAGTGCAATAGGTTTACAACTTTTTTGGCAATTTTTCCATTCTAGAAAATGGATCAATATCTATTCCATAATAGATATATTGGATCACAAATTCCAATTGAAAGGCTTAGTTAGATGAACCGAATAAGACCAAACGGACATGAGGTCTCGATAACATCGTTGGACCATTCCAAAGCTTTTTTTTGGTCAAAATTCCAAAGCTAATTAAAATGCAATGAAATTCCGCATTATTCATCATACGTGGATGCATGATATGAATCGATGGTCTCAATGGACAGAGGTGTCTACGGTTCGGTTCGGGTGTTCAAGAAATTCAAACCGAGCCGAATCGATAAGGTGAGCGGCTGAGCCGAACTGAATTGCGACCCAAACCGAATATGAACCAATTGGTTTTGTTTGGATTTTCGATTTTCAAAACGAAGAAGAGAGACAAAAAATTAAGGTTCAGAACGATGTTGAGAGGATGAGAAAGAAGAGAGATTTTGAAGTTGGGCGATCAGTCTTTGTTAAGAACCGAACTAAAATAACCTGAACTAAAAAAAAAAAAAAGAACAATTGTTTTTATGTTCTTCAAACTGAATCGAAAAATTGCACGAAATTTCGATTCGAATCGATTTGATTTTTTGATTCGGTTGTGACAACCCTGTCAATGGATTCGAAAGAGTCTATGTACGCTCAAGACGCAAGAGCTTTGGAATCCAAAGCTGTAGATATTTTTTCGTGTTGTGGCCGACAGCAAAGGAAGATACCAGCACGCTCATGCGCGGTCGTTGCGCGTATGATCAATACGACGACAAGATCTGTCCGAGGCTGTGCGAAGACGAAGACTCTTTACTTCGCTACCTCCCAAAGCAACGAGTGATCAGCTCGGTACGATCGGATGATCAGTGCGCGAAGACGAAGACTCTTGACTTCGCCCACCTCCCAAAGCAGCCACATCCTTCCCCTCTCACAAGTCAACATCAGAACTTCTCTATCTCTCTCACTCGCATGAAAGCTTACCAAATACAACTGTATATTTTTATGAAAGGAAGTGGGAATAGTTCTCGATCTTAGCACGACCAACTCTCGCTATGTAAGAGCTCTCTCTCCACCCTCATGCATTCGTATGTTCTCCAGTAGTCTCTCTCTCTCTTGATCTCGATCTCGATCTCGAGTTTGCTCCCATGGGAAACCCTGAAGCAGACTCCTGTAATTACCAGCAAGACCAAGCAGATTACAATGTCCAATTCAGTATAATGTCCAGGTATCATACGATGATAACGCCAACGACCCAGCTCCCTACGATCCGAACCCACAACTCGACCAGTCGTATCAGCCAGGCGATGGCAACAATGGCCCGAATCCACAATACCAGCAAAACGACACTGCAAATAACCAGCAACAACAGCAACAGTTCCAACCACCTCCGCTGCAACAGCAACAGTTCCAACCACCTCAGCAGCAACAGCAACAGCTGTTGGCAATTAAACCAACTTCACTTCAAGAAAGTTATCGATACAATGGTTGAAGTTATCGATGATGATTTAGCTATCCGAGATGATGGATGAATTTAAGAGTCTTTATTGTACTGTTGTTTTTCAAGAGTCTATTAGAATTTTGATGTTTAGTTAATGTTTTGTAAGTTCCTAAGAGTCTAGCTTCTTGGAATGTTAGTTTCATTTATGAGTTTGTTCAAGAGTCATGAATCAAGTCTATATAATGGTGTGTCTTGTAATGTTTGTCAATGAGGTGAATAAGAGTGAAGTACCAAAGAAAATTCAGTAAAGTTCTCTTCATCTCCTTCTCCTCCTTAAGTCTTGAGTATCTTTGATCAAGGTTTTTCACCTTCGACCCTATCGACACCTTATCGATAGAGATTTTTCCCAACAACAGCAACAGCAGCAATTCCAGCCACCTCTGCCGCAGCAGCAACAGTTCCAACCACCTCAGCAGCAACAGCAGCTTGGCTGCGCGCAGAACGCGCCACCGCCACCGCTGCAATTCAACCAACCCTATGCCCCAGCACCACCAACTCGGCTTGCAGTGCAGTTCACGCCTCAAAGCCCTCCAATGAACCCAGCCTATGCATATCGAGGGACTAATTTGCCGCAGCAACGGCCATCCTACCCTCCAACTACAGCGGCGCCACAACAATACCCTCCTCCTCAATAGCAATCGCAATATGCTCAACAAAGCGCAGCCCAACCTTACCCTCCGAACTTGCCACCGATGAAGCCGTATTTTCCTTCGCCGGTTTATCAACAACAGCCAACTGCTCAGCCTATACAGTTCCCGCCACTAGCAGACGGAGAAGCGCAATATGCCACGATGCCGCCTTCACTGATCAAGTAGGGAGTCCAGGGGAACAACGGCGCGGCACAGGGCATTCCAGTGCATGCAAACATGATTGGCGGTGTCAACACCGAAGGTTGGAGGACGAGGCTATTTGATTGCATGGACGACCCCATGAACGGTAAGACTATCGTACGATTTTACATGGTGTCTGAAATCCAACCCGGGTTATATACATAGACATGCATGGTTGTTAACTATGTTACACCGACACGTGATACGCGACACGACACGACACGACACGACACGCCGACACGTAATTTCTCAAAAATAGAAAATTTCGACACATTCCGACACATTGTATTTTAAATATATATTTTTATATATACATGATAAATTATTAAAAAAAAGTGTTGCAATAGACTTATAAGCCATGAAATTGATGTCAAATGCTTACTTTTAAAAATCATGTCAAGCACCATAGTGATCTAGCAAAAAAAGAGCATACAAAGGGGTGCTTCATCAAAAGCAAGAGAAAATGTTTGCCTGAGTATACAGTCGATCAGATATAGATGAGATGGGACTTGTTGAGGTGTGGTTCATACTTCCCATCGATAGGAAAGCACTAGGGTCCCGCTTGTTGGGGTGTGGTTCATACTGTCCATTGACAGGAAAGCATTGGGGTCCCACTCTCAGGTGAGCGGGTGGGGGTCCGGGGGGCCGCCCCGGCGGGGATTGAAGGGGATAGCGCCCCCTGAAAGCCAAAAGGCTTTTATGATTTAAGCCCATATTTTTTATTAGTAGTTTGGGCTTGAGCCCATGAATAGCTACTGCTTATATATACTCTATTTCTCTTGTAATTAAGCGATGTAACGAGAGGTGCGATGTGCTAAATTATAGTAGAATCCTCTACTGAACGTAACCCTAGTTTAAGGGTGAACCAGGATAAAATCTTGCGTCTTGATTTCTCTCTTTCGACTTTTTATTCTTTTTCATGTGATTGTGTGTCGATACCTAACACCGCCCATATTTTCTATTAATAGTTTGGATTTGGGCTCATAAATAGCTACTGCTTATATATACTCTCTTTCTCTTATAATTAAGCGATGTAACGAATGTGTGAGGTGCTAATTATAGTAAAATCATCTGCTGGACGTAGCCCTAGTTTAAGAGTGAATCAGGATAAAATATTACATGTTAATTTCTCTCTCTCATGACTTTTACTCTTTTTCGTGTGATTGTACGTCGATTCCTAATAGGACTCGCCAAAAGAACAAAACGATTAAACTAAAATAGAATCTATCCACAAAAAAAACAAAACATTGTCTCTATTGCAAATAAACGCGTGTCCGTGTAATATAACGTGACACACTTTAGCTTCAGTTTTATATATATATATATATAAACGTGGGACACCCACGCGTGTCCGTGTAACATAGGTTGTTAATACTTATGTATGCGTGTCACGACTCTTTAGGTTAATTCTTTTTTTGACTAATGACTGTTTCTAATGTTTATTATGTCTCTCGTGTTTCAGCTGCTGTAACGTGCTTCTTCCCATTCTTGACCTTCGGCCAGGTCGCAGAGATCGTGGACGGCGGCGCGACCTGTGAGTGAAAAAAGAACAGAAATGAAACAACTCATCATGATATGACCAAAATCATTTTCGCTTCTCTCTTCGGATAAATTCCTTTGTCGGGATAAACTCTTTAATCTCTGAATATTTGGATAACTTCAACTTCACTTTGATTATGCTGCAAACTGATACTTTCTGTTCTTTTTGCTATGACGATCGTAGCTTGTGCGCTGGGTGGATTGATGTATGCGCTGGTCGGCGCCTTCATTGGAATGCCGTGCATCTACTCGTGCACGTATCGAGCGAAGATCAGGAGCATGTTCGGGCTGGTGGAGTCGCCTGCGCCAGACTGGATCGTCCCCTGCCTGTTCGAGCCCTGCGCGCTTTGCCAAGAGTACAGAGAACTTAACCGCCGTGGCTTGGACCCATCCATTGGTATATTGGTTACTCGTCCCTATAGTTAATCTATAATCTAAAAGTAATACAAGAGATACTTTCTTAATAAGGCACATAAGAAGAAACCAGGTGAACAAATATTCAAATTTGAAACGGATTGGATTAAGACATTTCTCGTGTTCATCATTCAGTTTTTCCGGTTCATGTTTTGCTCGATAATGCGGAAATTCTTTGTGCAGGAAAATGTACCTCGTAAAATCTGTCATTTTTATAGTTATTGTGATAAAGTATAAATGAGACCAATGCTTGGCAAGTTTGGTCATGAATGGAAAAGGCGAGATTCCTTACGAATTAGATGGAGTTAGCTAAATTGGATAGAGTTAACAAAGAGATTTGATTGTACTGATTTGACATGTTTTAAAATTTAATTGCATTTAAAAAAAATTTCTATCAGTAACTGAAGGCTCAGGTTTTAATATGATAATTTTTTTGTATTTCCAGTTGAAGAATTGTGTGATCCATTCAATTGTTTCGCTTTTGGACAGGATGGTTGGGCAACGTTCAAAAGCAGCAGCAGCAGATGAAGCAGCAGCCACAGGTTGCTACGACGCCCCCGATGAATCAAACAATGATGGCTTGATGAGGTGTCATGTCCAATATTATGTGACTTCTATCGAGTTCCATTGATTTCAAGGTTGTCCTACCAAAAAAAATGTTGCTAAGAATTGTATTGTAATAATTTTTGTTGTTGCTTTCGTTTGTTTCGCAAAAAATAAATGATTTGAAAAATATTTTTCTAAAAATGATCTCTTATATCACTTGAAATAATTAGTTAATGAAAATTATTGGCATTACCAATAACAATTTATGTCTAAATATTTTCGTGTACAATAAAAATATTTTTCATCCATTTATAATTATAAGCAATCGTCTCTCTAAATAATGCTTAGTAAATTTCTTAATGGCAATTGTAATTTCCCTTTTATCACATATTAGCGATTTCAGCATGTGTTTATTAAAACATTAAAATTTGTTGGTTTCTAATTGGCCTTGGATAGGGAAAAGTACCAAAAAAATCTTAAATTTATTGCATTTGTGTCAATTTAATCTTAAACCTTTTGACAATTTGTCAACGTAGTCCATCTCATCAATTTTTGCCAAAAAATGATGACTTGTACGTCAACTGTCCCACATGGCATGGCATATTGGGATAGCTTGCACTGACATAAACAATTTTTAAATTTTTATGAATTTTTAACACTTTTTTGTTCTTTTCTTTTTCTTTTCTTTTTTTTCCCAACTGTGGGCCTCTAAGGTTGCCAATCGATCCCCGCCAGCCATGGGCGAGGGCCTCTGCCTCTTGCACTAATCCAAGAGAGGGCCGCGTCCCTTGCCAATTAGCCGGCACGGGCTGCGAGCCTAGCGAGCCCTGTGACAGAGCTCACGGCAGCCATGGTAGAGCTTGTAGGTCTCCCATGATCTACTCCAAATCAGGTCATCAGACCTCGATCTAGACCAAATATGAGGCGGCCATTGTCGCAAATTGATATGATTGTAGCAAAACTCAAGATGCAAATTGCACATTTCAAAAGTGGGGTAGTATTTGATATGAGGGTACAAATTTCAGGCGATTTTTTTTGCAATTATCCCTTTCTTTTTAGTTCATTTTTCGCGTGAGCGATATCCATCTTTGTAACCCATCAACAATACTTCCGACCAAGATGAAGGAAAATATATCCACCATGATGTGAGCGATATTCCCCATTTGTTTATTTTCTCTATGTATGAAAAGAACTGTTTTAGCAGAAGACTTGCTCAGTATAGAGTCCCGAGTGACCATAAGGAAAATAAGAGATACAGAGAGACGACTTGTCGCCCCAAGTTAGTTTACTTGTGTATAAAATCCGTCATTAAATTATCCATTGATATAAAGTCGCATTTGTGCTTAGTTTTCCCATTCATTTTAATCACATTTTGTCTGATTCGGGCTTACATCTTGTTTAATGTTTAACAAAATAGACGCGATGTCACAATCCACGCCCATCAATAATGTTCTTTAATCCTGAATAAGAACAAGTCAATAGCATTACAAGTGCTATTTGTACACTAGGTCCGTCTAATGTGTGGGTCGGGTTGGGTTGAAATGGTTCGATCCAAATTAACCCATTTAACTAGTTTTGACCAATTTAAATGCAATACAAATTAAGTGAACTATACCCGACTCGACCCATATTACTAAAACATATCCGTATTTAATCGAACTCATGAAAACCTGTACCCATTTAAAGCTCTTCATGTGTATATGTTGCTTGGAAAAAAAATTTCATATCAAATTTAAAAAGGTAAATTAGCACATTAAAAAAATGTAAGTAAATAAATCTAAAAACGTAGAAAAACCTGTAGATTGAAATACTTACAAAGAACTAGAAAAGTGTGTATATCTTGCAACGACACATTCTGTAAATGCATGCATTATTGATCAAAATCAATTTAATCGCTTTATTTGTCGCAAATCTAATTTATCACTAAAACATTTAAAAAGTGGAAGATGCATAGCAACTTGTCGATTCAATATTTGAGAGAACAAGACCTCGATTGTTATATTTTTTCCCCAAATTGATTGACTTACATTTAAACGCGATTTGGTATTCATGTCCGATACTTGTATTATTTTTTACCTCGTCAAGATCCTATAAACATGGTCTAAGAAGATGAAGAAGTTATTAACGCTTACGAGTATCATAATCAAGTTTGGTATCTTGTTCTAAATTCTGGACGTGAAATGAATGTCGAAAACATAACATATTTCTTCATCAATGGAATATCACAATACTGAATTTGACATACATTTACCTAAGCCAGTGTTTGACAACATCATCAGTTTACAGCACTCCTATGACAAGCACCAACAAAATAGACAGCATCATTGCCATCTAAGGCAATGCATTATTTACAGACGCTCCTATTGAACTTCACTCACCACCATCAGCACAATAGTTTTACTCCCATCAGTATAACCATAACAACATCCGGCTCAGGAATTTCATCGAACGCCTCGGCAACATCTGCTTGGCTTCCACACCGTGAGTGCATTTACATAATGGAATTACTCTGATGCAACGAACGTCCAGACAGCAAAACCCATCTTCAAGCCGAGCCCATGAACCCGTCCTCCTTCCATAACATCAAGAAAAGCACCGAGAATAGTGGTCAAGCTATACTAGTTCACCTCCAATCCCAACCCGCGCATTTCCACAAACTCCTCCTTTGCAATCTCGAACTCCCCATCCCACACATACCCACTAACTATAGTGACCCAAACCACATTATCCACTCCCTCGCACTCCTCCGCAGCCCCAATAGCGTTGCAACCCACATAATTTCCATGAGCCCACTCACCCCATAAGCGCCCAAAGCGAATCCATACTTAGGGTAAACGACGTGAACGATCCCATTCTCCCGAACGCTCCCACATGCCTTGACCAAGGAACTGAAGGTGTACACATCAGGGCAGAGACCTAGAAGCCTCGGCTCGTCAAAAAGCATGAGGGTGGACTTGAGGTGGCAAGAGGCGAAACCAGCGTTGAAGGCGACACTGTCAGGGGGGTGGTGTCTGAGAGGAAGAGGGAGGAGCGAGAGAAATCTCTGCCCTTGGGAAGCAAGAGATGAGAGCCTGAGGGGAGTGGAGAGGAAGGGGTGGAGGGGGTGGGTGGACTTGCGAAAGAGAGCATGGGCTTGGTCGGTGAGGAGAGAGGAGAGAACAAGAGGGGCGACAAGGGCGAGTCACTATAGTTGGAACCGAAGAGGGAAAGAGAGAAGAGACTAGCAAAGAACGAAGATGGGACCTGTTTTCTTTTAATTTTGTTCTAGTTATATGTGCTGAAAGTGAGCTTCATAACAGATCCATTTTGAAATTTTCTTTTCGGAACTCATTATAGTCCATACGACAAATTTTAGCTAACCCCTTTATCACCCATTTTGAGTAAAACATGCATTAGTGACCCATTTTGACGGCTCTATTTATGCACGCAGCAAGAGTAAACAATGTAGTAGAAGAAACAAAGAAAAAGAAGGAATTGAAAGAAAACAGAACTGCATCTCAGTTTCAGCATTTCAAACATCCTGTCTTTCCTGAATCAAAAACAGCAAAAGAAGAATAATGGGACGATGTACAAACAACACAATGCATACAGATTGAAATACAGAACATGACATTCACATCAGGATCAACAGACTTTAGATGTTGATGGTAGCATCCCATAGCCTAAGAAGGCCGTTACGACCACCACTGCAGATCCTCTTCCTTTCGAGGTCTGAAGCAATGCACCTCACCTGAAAATCGAAAGTACAAGCCATGACTAAAGATCGACAAATGATGAATCTACATTACCAAAGAAAGCACAAAGCCATGACGATAAGGAAGAAAAAATTCTGAAATTGATGAAAGAGATGTAGATACTACCACTAGTAACAAGTTCCTGTAGCAAATGTTAGGAGAATAAAACTGGAACAAACAAACAATGCATACCACAGCAAGGGTTTTTTGCGGTGTTCTATAAAGCTGCCAACCACCCACTTTTAATCCACTGCTTGATAAGCCACTGATTCGCTCTTGTGGTCGGTGGAAGAGGGACATTGAATTATCAGCAGCTCCGATCCCCAACCAGTGCTCCCCAGCATTGATAGATACAATAGCGGATGAATGAATGGTGACATTCTTCACGCACCTTATACCCCCTGGAAACATGAGAATAAATTTGTTTATGCTGTGGTAATTACTCCAGTTGACTAATAAGGCAGCATATCTTGTTGAGTCTAGAGACGCCAATCAATGCAGTAAAATCTGTCCAAGGTTAAGAACAAATAAAGCTGCTCATTTTACATGACTTTGAAAAACTTAGTACGTTGCCACATTCTATTAAGGCTTCAACTACCTCGAACATCTGAGGAAAGAGACCCTAGCCACACACGAAGTATAAGGTAAGAGGTGATTACTTTCCTAAGCAAGCAGGAATTTACAGCATAATACATCACAACCAGAGTTGTAGCATCACAAGTTGCAAGACTAGCACTATCTTTCTCAGAAAAAAAAAAAGGAAAAACAAAACATCTGAGGTCAACAAATCATTTATCCCTGTTATGCTCAAGACGGTTTTGCTAAGGTTAGGCATTAAGTTTGCTGTCACTCATATGCAGGGGACTACATATTTTAAACCAATATCCAAAGTGATTCTCAATAACAGTGCCCAGAACTAGTAATTGTCAACAAGTCAGAGGACCTAATATCTGAGATAATGCTGAACATCGAAAAGATAAAAGAAAGACATTCAGGAGATCACATCGTCAATACTCTTACCTTCCTCCTTTTCCCAGAAACGAATAAGACCATCAGTTGAACCTGAAAATATCGATAATGTCAATGCAAATCGTTTTTACGATCAACGCTCAGCAACACCAAGGACAAATATAACAACATCCAATTACGAACGAAACTATGTTCTGTCACCATTACGAAGGACACTAATAACAAGACATCGGGTGAGGTAGGAACCTGTGATTATGCCTTTATCTGATAAAGAATATTCAACACACTGGATTGGCCCAGCATGGCAAGCAAGAACTGCATCACATGTCCCACGGGAAACAGACCATATTCTAGCCGTCCAATCATCACTACCAGTAATTACAGTGTCGTCAACCATTCTAATCGACCTGCAGGATGGCAAATAAGATGGTGAGAAGGAGGAAGTCCTTCAGTCATGGTTGTTTATTACCACCAAATGGAGAGAGATTTATATTCTACTAGCATTTATGAACTTGAAAGACATGGTTGTTTATTAAACCCCAATGGAGAAAGAATTCATAGTGCACTAGCAGCTATGCATATCTACCTTCAACGGTGGACCATATGAATTACAACTTTCAAGTATGCATGCACCAATTGATCGATGTCGTGATTAGTGTCACTGTGCTCCTTTTCAGCTTTGAGGTTAAGCTCTTTTATGTGTGTAGGGTGGCCCCCATTTGGTACCCTATTTAATTGGTACTTTACTGACAAAAAAATTCAAAGCATGCATGATAGCATGACTTATGGAAAATCCAAATGTTGAAGGGAAGAAACTTCATTACATCATTGGTTTGTCATATTATTTAAACGGCTCGTGTTTTAAGAAAAATTAATCGTGCATGTATATATTGAGATTGAATAACTGTAACAATAGAAGAAAGAGACAGCTATTGCTGATTTTAATCATTTTCTCCCCTATAAGGATCCAGGATGGGAACCCTTCCGGTCTACACATTGATGTTCTTCCATTTAGTGGTGTGAAATACACTTCTCACTCCCCCACCTGTGGCAAACTAATCTCTGATGTCTACCTAAATAAAGCCATAGTAAAAGCACATTTTGCAATTTTTTTGCACACCTGATCCATTTTGTATGCCCTAAAAGCTTGTGCATCTGCTTTCCAGCACGAATATCCCAAATGTTTGCAACCCTGAGAAAATATAAATGTATGAAATTCAAGATCCATGACATGTATATAACAGATATAATTAAAGGTGCATACGCGTCTCTTCCAGCAGCAGCCAGGATTCCACTGGAATCATCATACTCCATGCATAAAACAGCACTGGAGCAGCGACCAACAGTTGCCACACAAGTGTCAGTCCTAACATCCCACATCTTCACAGATCCATCGTGAGAAGCTGTGAGAACGCGTTCACCAGACAACATGCGCACACAGCTGACCTGCAATGGAGAATGCCAACCAAAATACTTATGCTCTCATTTTAATAATGATAAAATGAATTTATACTCTGTTAAGTATTTGTAGTCTCCCTCCACCTAACATCATAAGCTTTCAAGGTTGATATTCTATCATTGTACTGGGGCATATTTAAATTCTTCAATGGTAATGCTATACTAACTTCATGCTCTCTTTAATTGTCTATTCTATCTGCAAATCCCCACCACCGCGCGCCCCCCCCCAAACCAAAGCCTAACATGGTATTAGAGCCACAAAAGTTTTTCATGCCCCATTTGGTAATTCATTTCGTGTGGTTCTTGTTTGTTCTATTCCATTCTTCAACTCTAAGTAAGCTATTTACATGGTGTCACTAGCGAAGCTCTTGAAGAAGGGAAATCTGCAAAACAAAGTTTCGAAGAGAATCCCACATCTCTACTATACGAGTTCACAATGACTTTTTAGAAATGTAATCTCCCTCTATCTAATAGCTTAACCTTTTGGACTGGATTTCTAACATACTCCTTATATAGAAGCAAGATATCAGCACAGCTTTCACCAAGCTGTGACTTCATTGTACTTCACTTGAGAATGAAACCAAGAGAATGAATTATGAGCCTCCAGCCACCATGAATAAAGGAGAGAGAAAAAAAATCAGTCGTTACTCCTTAATGCAATTTTAAATCCTTTCAATCTGTAATACATATGCACAAGATAATATATTTCACAAATACAGTGCTTATCGTCCTATGTAGTTGCAAATGTGACCATGCAAACTGTAAGAATATTCTCGTCATAAGAACCTGTGCATCGTGGCCTTTGAGCTCTTCTAGAAGTCGATAAGTCTGCTTATCCCATACAATAACAGAATGATCATCGGATCCCGACACAATCTTTCCTCTATCAGAGCTTATTGCACGAACGGTTCTACAAAAAAGTAGTCCAACAGAAATATTTGCTAGGACAATTCAGAATAATGGGAGTGTAAGGCCAAGACAGTATGGTAAATTCTATGTTAAAAAATAGAAAACGGACATACCCTGTATGTCCTTTCAAAGTTCCCCTAAGTTCAGAACCACGAAGACTAGGGTCCCAAATTTTAACCTGCATAATAATCATAACCAATGAAATATCACCTTAAAACCAGCTTCAAGCCCATCTTGATTCAACAGAAGTCAGGAACACACAAGAAGATTTTAAGCTATTAACCTACCAAACAATCAGTACTCCCACTGATGAAGAAGCCGGCATCTTCACGGTCTCCCACAAGATCCCATACCTCCCTTCTAGTTACACAATGTAGAGCAGTAATAGCACCAGTATGACCCCTTAACGTGCGAACACTTGTTTGGAGTTTCTTCTGTGCAGAGGATGACAGATCTTGTCTGTGTGGAGTCCCATTCTCTGCAGCTGGAGTCCAAAAAAAGAAAAAAAATAGTGATATACAATGTTTGTTTGGAAAACAATAATATGATAAGTATTATATTATAGGTAATTACATAATTAGAATGCCATAGATATACAGAATGCAAACCTAACGCACCACCATCAGAAGTCCATCTACGAACACGGCCAAATGAGTTTGTTCTTGAAGCATTGTCTTTGCTGAACATGCTCTGGACCCAGCTCCTGCCAACACCAGAAGCCTCGGCTGGTTGGTATTTTTCATTGGTGGCATCTTTTGTGGAAGGAGATGGTAATCCCTGAGATGAAACTGATGGTGCTTTTATAGATGAGTTTCCCCAATAACCAATACGCACTTGTTGGACATGTGACAAGAATCCTCTCAACTTTATCTGAAACAAATCACAGAAGAAGATTTAGAATCATCCCTGTTGAATGGTATTTAATAGTATTGGGTAATAGTAGAGATTATTGATATTAGAGAAACATTTGGTGTGTTGAATAAGGTAACTAGGGATTTCGGCTTTAGGTCTTGTCTCTCTTTATGTTCAAGACGTAGAACCGCCTATGTAATCTTTCTTTGATGTGAATGAGTAAAGATGTAGCCCATTATGTTTTCCCCCACATCATATTAACAATCCTAAAATTTAGCAGCATATAAAAAGCTTCCTAGCAGACTCCAGTAACAAGATTCTGAAATAGGATAAATCAGAGATCAAATTGACACAGCACATGTAATGCAAAAGAGTTGCAGTTGCCTATGACTGATTGAAATGCATTCAACTGCATCACATAAGATAACTTTGGACGGAGCATAATTTCCTACAAGAAAACTTTTTCTAGTTTCCCTTTTGACCTGAGCCTTTTGTTGTTTCTGATCAAAAAAAGATGTTAAAAGTCTCACGATTTGATTCGACAAATTGTATCTCATTTGAGCAGTCAATTTTTCTTCTCCCCTAGTAAAAGGTACAGGTAGACATTACAAAATGATTTCTGAGCTTTGCTTTTGACAGATTCAAAGAAGTTCTTATTCTGAAACACAGGCGTTCTTGCAGCTTAAAAATCATCAATAGGCATACTTGAAACAGGTGATGGACAACTGACACACAGCAACTTAATACAGTACAAGTCCAAGAGACGAGTTCATGTCAAAATTGAGGTGGTAAGATAGGCTAAATCTGATAAATGTAAAGGAATCAAATTTAAAGGAAATATCTAGATAAACCAAGACAAAAAAAAAAAAAAACAAACAAACAAACATTATGAAGCTGCAAAACTTCTGAACATTCTTAAAACCAATTGAAGAAGACCAAACAGACATGAGGTCTCAACAACATAAAATAACCAAGAAAGGAAAATCTAACTTACAAACTGCTTGAATCCGACTTTTTGTTTTTCTGCTATCGTTTCAATCATGTACCAAGCATCTGCATCAGGAAGTCCCAGCCCAGCCTTGACAATGGCAATAGCAAAGGCACTAGTAAAAAGATGGAAAAGAACGATACGAATTTGATAAGCTAAAAAAGGCAACAGCTGTAAACATTAGGGAAAAAATTTACCATGTGTGATGCCACCACTATTAGCTGACTGGACACTTGGGTTGCATAGTTGACAGAACTAATACAAAAGCATCAACCACTAATAAGCATCCATTCAAGTAAATTTCTCATGCCACTGAAACTTAATAATGCCACAAACATTAGACTGCATTATCGTCATTCCTCATAATAAATTGAGATAGTAATAATTCCAGCAAAAGAAACTGAGAGAGTTATTTCCATAGTCAAATTGATCCTGTTATAAAAGACAGGTTCTGTCGGGGGGGATGTAGATCCTTCCGTTAGTTTGGAATAAAGAGTAAACATCAAACTTCCAAGCATTCAAAAGTTGGCTCCAAGGTACTCTTTTCTCATATCTAAAGCATGTCTCCATATACAAGCTTAATTTTTTAGATGTATTGGTGGTGATCTAATATACTTCTTCATAGTGTTTGAGGTGGAGGTCATATGTTCTTTGCACATCTCTTGAGGATCTTCTATGTATGCTTCTATTTATCAAAATTATAGTTACTTCATTGCAGAGAAGAAGAACTGTACCGGCTACCTCAACAAATGACACCCAAGCCTACTACCACGTGCTATCCAAAAAATCATACAAATAAAGTTCTATGCATGTCAAATGGAACATGCAGCATAATTATCCTTACCTGCTTGACGATCGGTCCATTAGGTAGTCAAAGTATCCTTCCCAAAATCTAAAAGAGAATAATTCCAATATTACCATTCAAGAAATTAAATGCTATGAATATATGAAGCAACATGCATCAATTGCATGTCAATGTCTGATCCCATTATTTTAAGCCAAAGGGTGAAAGAAGGGAAGCTTAAAAACTGTTATGAACTTATATATAAGAGATTATACACACATTCGTTCGACAACCAAGAGTAATGGCGGGTAAACTATACCTCAGCTCTTCCCAAATAGATATAGAGAGAAGATGACGCTGGATGTAGTCTGGAACATTATTAGCGTCTTTCTTATAAATTTCAGCAGAAACTTCCAGGGCATCTCTTATTGTCACGACATCATTCCGAGAGATTGCACGACCGATGGCTGTTTTCAGCTGGCATTTGGCATGATTTTCATTTTCCAGAGAAAAGAGAAAAAGAAGAGAGAAGGAGGTGCTAAATGAGATGTTTTGTTTAGAAACATTTCAAGAAATCTAGCAGTCAATCTGGCAATTTTTCTAAGTTGAATGCACTTACCAATTCTTTAACTGCAATAAACTGTTCGTCAGTCAATTGACAATGCCATCCCTGAAATCATGTGTGGTTTTTGAGTAACTACCCTACAAGGAGAGGAACGTCCCATTGATTGCAACTTTTAATGCTACATACCGAATTGATGTGCTCCCTAATGCATTCAACAAAGCCACTACCCCCAATTCCCTCAGCATCAAATTCAATTAAAGCTGCAAAAACAAATAAATACAATGTTAGCATGCAGCAAATTTTGGCCCATAGATACAAATTGGATTGGCCATCAATTAGTTTATTTGCTTGAAGAAGATAAATGCAAATATTGATATTTCATAGAAGCATACCGGAAATGGTGCCATGTTCAAAGGATGAAAGAGGATCATCAGTTGCTCCCAATTTAAGGAGCCGCAACCACAAACCCTAGTGGCAGAAAAATGAAAAGTTAACTAAACCTTTGAAAGGGAACTAAAACTGCAACCACAGAGCAATGGATTTTAGTTAAAGCCCAAATTGTCATATATCCCGCGAGTTCTGATCACAATGCACCATCGCAGTTCTACGGACTAAACTCTCAGAAATTACAGACATTCTTTAGACAAAAGGTCGGCAAAATCATTTCTTCATTAAAATTCTATTGAACCACATCCATCATCTCAACCCGCAATTATCTCCTTAACTTAAAACTGAGTTAAAAAGAAATCGGTTCAGGCATTTATGGGGTTATCCCTAATCAGAATTAATGCGAGAACTGACATCCATACCAATTTCTAAGGACATAATATACAATATAAAGATTTATAACAAAGAGAACAACTTTGATAAGTTAGAACATCCCTAACTATGCAGGACCAAGAATTTTAACAAGATCTTACCTGAAGCTTAACCTTTATGTCCAGTACCATCCGTTCTCTCTCAGCCTAACAACATAAAAGGGAGAAAAAACAATTAAAGAGGATTTCGTGGTCCCAGTTAGGGGTGGGATGTTAACAATGGTGAAAGCACTTACAGCCCTCTCCATAGGACTCAGAGTATCAACTTTTGAATCCTTGCCCACTAACACAGAGGGGGACCTGGTAAAGAAAAAGGACTGTGTCATGAGTAATCCACAAAAACCAGCACAAAATTAAATCAGGTAACTCGTTGCACAAAGAAACAGAAAAACGTCAACATCCATGCATAGACATACCTAGGACTATGCCTTCCAGAGTAATCAAAAGTTCCACTTGCGACAGCAAGAATCTGCTTCCTCTTCTCCTCCTCCTCTTCTGACCTGATGTTTGAAGGAAACCTATCATAGGTGTATTTGGCACCCGATCCTGAAAAGTAGAGAGATGCAAACTTTAAGATCCTTATGCTCGACTCACTTTATCAATACACGAAGAGCCGCTTTTGATTTACTTAAAGACTTCTCTAGTTAACTTTGGGTTCATAATTTCTTATTGCTTTTGATTTACTTAAAGACTTCTCTAGTTACTTTGGGTTCATAATTTCTTATTGCTTTGATCTGGTCTTAGTACCTCTCATTTTTACTCTATGAATTCCTTCTCTGAAGGATGACTGAATACAACCCCCCACCGGGAGCCCTTATTTATACTTACCACCAGAAAAACTCATTCCTAAGCCTTTTCACTAGCCTCTGCGTTTAAGCTTTCAAGCACCAAATTACAAATAAGCAGAAGCATCAATGCAAAAGCCTTCGAAATAGGCTCTACAGTGAACACTGAGCATGAATGGCTTTCTCTACCTGATGTTCCTGTATCAGATTCTGATATTGTTATAATCTCAGGCTCCAATAAGGATGAGGGAAAGATTGAGATAGGATTTTGGCCCCTCCCAAATGCATCTTGTAACTTATCAAGAAGATTGACATTATTTTCATCAGGACTGGTACCTCTCTCCACATAATCCAAGAAGCCTTGAGTGTTTAAGAACTGTGTTATCTGAATAAATTGAAGGAAGATTTAAGTACAACATACAGTGAGAATTCAGGAGGCCTTTGAAGGCGAAAAGAAATTAAACTAACACGAATTCGGAAAACATGCATTATTCACTTCCAGTCTTCAGTACCCGTAACATCACTTCCAATCTTCAGTACTCATAAGATCATAGCGGGTACACAAAATGACAGACAGCCCAGTTAGAAATGACTGGCCAGAAAATATTGTACAGCGAGGAAGCATCAAAATGATTGACATATTTGGTGAGGAATTACCATGGGGTCTGATGGTTGGTTAGTAGAACGAGAACGCTTTCTCAGAAATGCTTCAACATTGAAGGCATAAGTTGCAGTATTTTCCTGCCAGAATGGGGTTCAACAATACATAAGTCGATCGGACTTCCTGGTCTAAGTTAAAAATCTTAACAAAAAGTAAATGAGGTGCCTTACTAGGAAATTGCGATATCCACCCAATAAGGATGCAAAAAACTTCAAGAAAATTAATCTGTACACACCACTCAAGAAGTATAAGATCAGGCAATATCATATCGAATTCCACTATACCCAGGTCTTCATGTAATTCACGAACAAATCAAGCGCATCAACATAGAAAAGGTTGCAGTTGAGCAAACAGTGCAAAAATGATACTGCTGAAATATTTGAATAAGAGACAACATCTTCCTTTAAAGCTTTTATATCAGTTTGCAGTGGTCCATTACATGGTATGGAAGCAGGAGATTCTATCTACAAAATCTCTCCAAGTCCGTTATTTGCCTCTCTATAACCGATTTTATGCTTCGATCTTAAGTTGACACCCCGCCTAGGAATGAGGAGAGCTTTAAAGGAGAAATATGAATTTTTTGAAATAGAAAAGTTATTCAAATGAGTAGTCCAAGAGATTGTTCGAACTCCTGTGTGATATAAACAGCAGCAAGTACAGAACGCATCTAAAGAGGCCTATGAAGCAAGGTTGACATACACCAATGAACCCTCTCAAGAAATTGCTGATGATAAGATTATTGGTTCTTAGAAAAATCGTAAAGACGGTCTATTTTGGAAGTCAATCCCCTCAAATACAACAAATCACAAAATATAATCTCTCTGTATTAAAAATCTCTTTAATTGTTGCCATTCCTAGGGAAACAAGACTTCGCTATGAGGAGCCCTTAGGTATCTTTCTGTTACCATATATTAAAAAGAAGAGGAAAACAAAGAAGATTAGGAATATGATGATGATGATGATGATGAGGATGAGGATGGTGATTAAGCAGTAAATGGTCTATAAAGCATGAGAAACCAACCAAGGTCCCAAATCATATCTGCTTGAGCCAAAACAAGTTATGGACAGAACAGGTAATTCAGATAACTCAGATCCATATAAATTAAATCACCATGAGAAGACTTCAAGAATAATTATTACCCCTCCTAGGAAAAAAGATATGTATGTAGCTCCACAAGAACATTAAACCACAACGATTAGCTCCAAAAAGCAATTGATACTTTAAAAACATTTAAAGTGACCACGAAATATCACCTGAATTGTAGATCATGATCTTCTCCCCATGGCTTACTGCCCAGCTTAGGATAGTACTCATATGATCCCCCTAAACCTGCTGTCAAGAGATCTATCCCCACAACATTTGGATGCAACAGCTTTGTCATTTCGTCACGCAGAAAACTCAATTCTGGCTCTGGAATGGGAGGTATTTCTTCTGACGTGGTGATGCGATTATACTCAAGGTCCACAACAACTACCTATAACACAGTGGCAAAAACAAATAATTCAGTTAAAAGAAACTGTACATTCAAATTAAAGAACTCCAATCACACTAATGCACCAGGGAGTGCTGGCTCCTAAGCAAATAATAAATTTGCTATGTCTCCACATACAAATCTCACCTAATAAGTTTTAAAAAAAGTTTACAAAAAAAACAAGAATCTTATTTCAGATGATCCCTATCCACCAAAAAGTTGCTAGAGGTAGATATACAATTGCATCTTCTCTCCGCATTTCTGTTACTTATCCAAAGGCACCATTTCCATCCCTCGTAAAGTCTACTCTTTATCGTCCAAACCATATTAAGAAGATAAAATCCACTTGCTAAAATCATGTTTTTTAACATCTATCAGAAGAAAAAAATCACGTTTTTGCACACATTCTAAGCCATTTGTGCAAAACCAACGAAAATCCATGAGAGTGAAAACTCGGGAAACATCAGTACGTAAAACTTAAAATATCAGAGTCAAATACCATGGCATAAGATAAAAGAGGTTGAAAGAAGTTCATCTGAAACTAACCCCGTCCATCGTCAGGCCAGATGTATCTACGCCTGAATGTAGACCCATCATATATGGTGTAGGAGCATCAATATAGTCGACTCCACTGAAAAATATTAATGGAATGTAGACATGCTTCAGAAAAAGAAAAATACAAGGATCAGAAGAGAGTTATGGAAAAACATACGTGAATGGGTAGTGGAATGCCTTATCAAGATCACTCGAATTACAGATTCGGACGTAGTAACATGATGCAAGCATGATTAACCATGTTACGTAGCACAAGTAGGTCGGGACATGTTTCCTATTGCTAAATGGTGGATTGCTAGAGTATGTAACCATACCTGCCACCTAAATGGAAAGATTAAGTGGCACATAGCTTCTGACACAAGGGTTAAGAGCGAGTACCTGCCAAACAATTGACATATTCGGTTGATAGAATAAGTATAAGAACCACTTAAATAGAGTAATATGATTAGAAATTATTGTGACGAAAATTGAAAAGGACACAAATTGAGAATACTTGGAATGCTCAAGAAGTCTCAGATGCTACACTGCTATGTAAGATGTCTTCAAGATCCAAGTTCTTTAAATAACCATGTTTAACTAACTCAACTGAGCACATACTTGTTAGATCGAAGCAAAATCCTTCTCTCGAGCAATACGGCAGTAAATAGCTTGATAAGATTGTCGATATCCAAGCATTGTACAAGTGGCTGAAATGAAATCTGCAATAGGGGAGGAGAAGTAGGTCAGAGAAGAACATGATCTACAGTCTGAGTCATAGCATAAACAACAGAGAGAAATACAGAGCCCAAAACAAGTACCATACATCAGCATGAGGGAGCCCATCCTTTGGTGGAGCCTCTACAGAAAGCAGGCAGTTCTCGATGGAGAACAGGACCCTGTCCTTTCCAGGAGTAGGCAAAGGCACATTTGTCACCATGTATGCTATAACCTCCCATAATGGCTTGCTGAAATTGTTGCAGAGCTAGATTAACAAATGCAGCAGGAAGGACGATATTTCTATCTATATATGGTATAACAAAGCCAACTTATACATCGTAACACGGCAAAGTGCTATATCTTCGAACCAGGGTCAGCACAAAAGAGTTGTGTTGGGCTACATGGTACCCACACATCCAACCCAAATTGTTATCTTGTGCTAAGAAAAGTCACCAAAAGGGGGAAACAATAACTTGCGCGAAAGGAGTGCTTCCTTCACTTACATAATGACATAATGTGCAGAACATAAAATATAAAAGAGAGAGAGAGAGAGATTCTTTGAACAGATTTTGAAACTACTTCCCCCCGCTCCCTTTCATATTAAAGAAATAAGTTAATGCCTGAAAGAATAGTTACCTACTCCCACCATCTGAAAAGCAAAGCGCATATATTTCCTCCAGTGCATTCCGAAGAACACAGAAGCTAGGGGAGTGCGAAACGAGACATATACATTTGTCAGCAAATGAATTTGGCGGAATACGGTACGCTACAGCTATATCCTCATTGACAGGATCTCGAAAAGCGATACAGCTGACATAAATTTTTGAGCCATCACCCTCTGCAGCATGATACACATTAAGGAAGCATTTCAATTTTTAAATGAAAAATTTTGAGAGACCAAACTTCTCAAACAGTTAAGAAATTATCCGAAGAAATAAACACCATTGCTACTTTGTTACTTCTTAGTTCCGTCTGTTCATGATCACTTTATCTTTTCCCTTTTACTATACTTTTATCTAGTATTCTCAATTCCACAAGTGACCTATAGGTAGTGATTCAACTTGGCTAACAAGGAAATTTTCCATTTTGAGAACACTCATTATGTGTATCACTAGAAAAGTTAATTGTTCGAATCTTTAGTTACTTAACATGTGCCCAAGAGCACTCGTAAACATGATTTACATATGACTAATGCTATAATTGAAGAGATCCACATATCCATCAAAAGGAAACATTTACAAAGAGTAACTCTTGCATCTAGACATGTACAAGATTGGTTTTACTAGGCCCAAAATCCATTTTCACCGCACTGATCCAAAGGAATAAATATGTAAAAGATATAAAAGAAAAGCAGCTCCATGTCCTAGACTTAATTATCTAAGTAATCATCTCTAGAATACATTGGCCACCTCTCATATATTGAGCTGAGTTAACCGAGAATTAGGGCTCTCTAGGGTTTTTTAATGGCATAACCCTCAATGGAGAAATTTCGTAAGACCGTATTATCTGGAACCGCATGTCTGATATATAGAGTATATAAATATGAAAGATAAAATCTCCTTCAGCTCTATGTGATTACAAACCTTGACAAAAGAAAATGACCTCATAACCAAGAAGTAAGAACCAATCTAGTCATGAAAGTGCAATTTATTTTCGTTATCAAATACTGCCATTTTTCCATTCTCTATAAGAATCAACAAATAGTACATGATCTGAAACTTAGGGTCACATGATTCATAATTCACAATTGCAACAAAAAGTAAGATTACATCATGCGACAGTGCGGCAAGGATAGCGCACTAATTAACCCCAACAAAACACTTGAACACTTTCTTGACATTTCATACAAAAACAAAGAAGTGATAACCCAATTACATGGATATACAGAAAATGTAATTCAGCTCAACAGCACATTTGTTCTGAAGAGAGCCTTGGCAAAGTGCACGAATCTCGGATTCAAGTACCAACAGTTCTAAACATGCAAAACATACAGTTTAATTTCGCATACTGTACCTTGTCTATTCTCTATGAGCATAAAGAAGGCCATATGAAACTCAAAACTTTCAACTCACATGATTAACAAATGCAGCCGGACAGAAAGCTCAAAGCCAAGCACAACTCAAATCAAACGCGCCGACATAACAGTCGAGAGTTAAATCAAATACACCGCCTGATCACACTTGCTACTTCTCTCTCCCAATGGACGAACAACCGACGCCCCAATGAATTTCCCGAAACAAAGTGAACGACAGGAAGAACCTATACCCACAAGCAATAGCATCACTACAGTGGAGATCAACACAAGGCGGGAGACATACCAGTCAAAACTATCGGATAGCTACGAGGAAAAGTCGAAGGGTCGCTTGAGTCGAAGCCCGAGGAATAGACCTCCACACCCGCAGGCAAGACGCACTGCAAAAGCACACATTCCGCATCAAAACCACGTGACCCAATAATCAACTTCGAACTGAATTCTCCACATCTCCAAGCGGAAACACTCAGAACCTCTCCGCGTCGCGCGGACTTACGGTGGAGAGCTGAGGAGGCGGAGGAGGGTAAAGGGAATGATCGGACGGAGGGAACTGGTCGAGCTGCGACGGCATGTACAGGATCCCCGTTCCGTGGAACCCCTTGTTCCCGTCCAGGGTACGGATTTCAGGCCCGAGGCCGCACACCACAAAGTACTCGAAGACCCTATTAGCCATTTCCGACGAACACCCTCCAAACTCTCCCTCCCTCCCTCTCTCTAACTGTGGATCTCTCGAACCCTAATCAGGGAGGAGGAGGAGGAGAGGAAGCAAGCGGTGGCTCAGACGAGCACGGATCCGCGTCCCCTGCTCTTCGACCTGGGCACCGAAGCTTCCTACGACGGCATGCTATGCTACGCCGATTAGGTGAATGCAGCGATCCGGTCAAGAATGGAGGAGGATTGGGCGATCTGCCGTCGGGGATTGAGCAGTCGAAAGCTTCTCCGATTCGCTGTTCTCCGTCTCTGGTGTTATCGGGAGCTGATGATGGTGATGAATGTCAGTGAGGCTAATGACATTCTCGTATCCTCGTTAAAGTGAAGGTTAATTTGGGGAAGTGAAAATTTTTGTGTCGTGTTTGGACATTTTTTTTTTTTTTTATCTTCTCGACTTTCGAACACTAGCGCGTTGAGGTGAGCGATTCCAGATTCTTTACAGGTTCCACTTGAAACCTAAAATTTATCTGTCCCTACAAGTTCCTCATTTTCTAGAACTACTCATCGAAATCTAAAACCTGAAACCTACCCTATTACAAATCCTAAGATCGGTTCCAAGTTATTATAGATTCTTTTTTTTTTTTGTTAAGAAAAAATGAAAGTAAACATAGCATATAGACAACTCTCAAGCCTAAGTCAACTAGGCAACTTCACAGTTTGCAGAATCACTAAGCTAAAATCCTAATTATAGAATAAAAGGCATCAACATTGAAAACTCTCAAGCTTTTCTTTGAATAAACAAAAAAAAAAAAAACTTTGAATGAAAAAGCAATTGAATGAGATTAAATTTCACATATACTACTTCCACAACATATATTTTTATGATGAACTTGAGAAGAACTACTTCCACAGCATATATTCTTATGAAACTAAGGGCCAAGTTTTTCATTTTACAAGTGAGGACTCAATATAAGTGACTAAAAGTGAGAAGAAAACTTTGAATTAGGGTTTTTAGCATCCGGTACCCAATCCGATTCTTGATTCTCGATTCCTAAAAAATGAGATTGGGAACCAGACCCTCACACATTAGAACCTAGAACCAACGGTTCAGTTCCCAGTTCTACTCGAAAACCATACTCACCCCTACTAATGTGCATGGTAACATTTCTGGAGTAGAAATCTGTTTATTAATGCAATTTCAGTTTTTTATTTTTAGAGCATTTTTTCACTTCTGGAGCAGAAATGCGTATAATAAAACAATTTCAAATTTCTGCTCAAAAGTTGTTTTGGCCCAAAAAATAGAAGTAATTTTTTCTATTTCTCTACTTCTTGAGCACTTTTTTTTTTATCAATTGAGTCTTTAATTTTTTGTATTTGTGTCAACTCAATCCATTTGGCCAGCTGACCTTGATGTGGCATGTCGGCTAGCCAAAATAATAATATTTTCAAATTTTTAATTTTCTTTCTTGCTTAGAAGTGTGGTCGGCGAGGGTCGTCGGAGCCTTTAAACCACTATGCGAGAGTTGCGAAGCCCTCACCGATCGCCAGCAAGGGTCTCAACCCTCCCCCGACCTCTCCATGACCTCACTAGCTACAAGTGAAGGCAACCTTGCCCACAGCTGGCGAGGCCATGGCCAACTTTGCTTGCAGCCGGCGAGTCACGGGCGAGGCCATGGCAAAGCTTGTGATAGGTAGCGATGCGTCGTCGAAGTTCACGATGAGGCACGATGGGTTGTAAGGCCAGCCTCTCCAATGGCCTTACCGGTCGCAGGTGAAGTCGACCATGGCTTCGCCAACTAGAGGCTTGGCGAGGTCAAGCGAGCTTCGGCAACCCTCGCCAGCCACACTTCTTGCTGTGCAGTCCTTATCTTGCCTTTTGTATTGTAAAATTTGTATTGTGTGTAATTAAGGATTTGGTACCAAGTCTTCCTATAATGTAATGTATTTTTGAATTTGCATTCTTTCTATTTGAGGATTACTTATGTTGTTCTAGATTTTATCTCAAATATTATGCATTGTAGGTTAAGATAAATAATTTTTTGCAAAAGAGCTTAGATTAGCTTTGTTGTGAAAATAGAATTGACGCGCCATTATTAAACGTATTTCTCTTCTAAAAGCAGAAATTTTCTACCGATTCATCAAACGCATTTCTCATTCAAAAATCTACTTCTAAAGTAGAAGTAGAAAAATTAACTTTTGGCCAAAAATTAATTTCTAAAGCAGAAGTATTGCCATTCGCCCCCTAGTAAAGTGTCACGGTCTCGAGATTCTCAAGACTCGATGTACCAAAAAATAATTTTAGGGAACAGAAAAGGCCTTGAACTACTTGTTGAAAATGTATATTTGTATTTAAGATATTTAATGAGGTAGATGGTAATCTTATATTTACTATGATAGACCGTAGTTAATAGGGTAAAAGGTAGTTGAGAAGAGAATATCTCCATATGTATAAATAAGGTATTATTTCTATCATTTGTATCATCCAACGTTAAAGCAATATAAGTGCATTTTCTCTCGGAGTTTCTCTCTCTAAATACTCTCTCTCTACGATTCGAGTGGGCTAGCGAGTGACTAGGGAAGGCTGAGCTTATGCTCCACGGTTCGCAATCTCAAGCATCGACCTGTGACAATAGCCTGTCAAACCGAGAAATCTTTTAATAAAAATTGATGAGGACCAAATTTTCGAGAAAGAGGGTGAGACAATCTTGTACTGAGGTAAAAAGTTGAAATACGTGGAAAATTCTTGCATGCAAAAGATCAATTCACAGATAAATCCTAAGTACCAATATGAATGATATTCCGATCATATATATATATATATCAATGAAATGACCCTTTTTAGGATCTCCATCTTCACATGACCACCCTCCCTCACTCATACCCAAATCACACGAACACCAGGTAGACTCTTGAACATGTACTCTTCCACTCTTGCTACCCTCCTATCTCTTCTCTTCACAGCCCTCCTCTCCTTCACCGCCTGCCTCCTCCTCTCAAATAACCAAAGCCGCCGCGGAGGCCACCGGAGACTCCTGCCCAGCCCGCGGCTGCTCCCCATCATCGGCAACCTCCACATGCTGGGCCATCTCACCCCCCCAGCCTCCGCAACCTCTCGACCCAGTACGAGCCAATCATGTCCCTCCGCCTGGGCCTCGTCTCAATCGTTGCTATCTCGTTTCCGGAGGCCATGATGCCTTCTTCGCGAGCAGGCCCAGAAGCGGAGCTGGACTTCTACACCACCAAGGGCCTTATCTTCATCGGAACGGCCCATACTGGAGGAGCGTACGGAAACTGTGCACCACGCGCCTCCTGAGCATGGCCAAGGTCCGGAGCTTCGAGGGCATGAGGAGGGAGGAGGTGGGCTCGCTGGTGGAGTCGTTGAAGGAGTCCACGGCAGCGCATGAGGTGGTGGACTTGAGCGCGCGTGGGGCGCGTGCGATGGGGGACATGGCCTGCAGGATGATACTGGGGAGGAGCACAAACCGCGAGTAGGATATGAAGGGGATCGAATTCAGGAGGTGGCGAGAGTTGCCGGAGCTTTCCAACTTGGTTGATTATGTGCCTTTTCTTAGACCACTTGCTATTCATGTACGTGCAATGCTACTTTTGCGATACTTTTGGTGATTTTTACTTTTTCAAATTACCTAAGATATTTGCTTTTGCTCGATTAATCTCACGAATCAAAGTGAAATTCAACATGATAAACATAGACTCTAATGTGCTATCGAATAGCAGTGTGCACGACAAGTTTCAGGTGTACATTAAGAGGGAACTTTAGCATGATGAACATCTAGTCCACGACAAATTCAACGATTACTTATGCTCCATTTGTTTCACGGAAAATATCTTTTAAGAAAATATTTTTCCCATTTTTTGGCGTTTAGAGGGCGGAAAACATGTGGTCAAGGAAAATATTTTCCAATCAATGGAATATCTCTTTGTAAAATTAAGGAAAATGATTTCCATTTTTGA
>BCNH02000002.1:3597015-3611423 GCA_001662345.2 Metrosideros polymorpha var. glaberrima
CTTGGCTAGATTCGGCGAGCTCGAGGTCGCCTAGCGAGTTTCGTAATCGCTCGAGGAATATCATCGTCGTTGTCGCCACCGCCAAGGAATTCAGAGCTCAAATCGGCCTCTCTCATGGCAGAGATCAAGCGCTTGAACAGAGGCAAGCTCAATAGCGACAAATCCTCAAGCCACAAGTCCTTCGTTCCCGTCAATTTGCAAGACTCGGGGATCGCAGCTTCTTGACGGGAGGAGGCTCGATCACCATGAGAGCCGGACGGGGAGGTCTTGGTGGATGAGCAAGAAGGTGGGTTTCGCAACGCTCGAGTAGATCTTGGAGAGCATGTCTGGATGATGACAACTTTCCAAAATGGGGCAAGAATCAGCAGAGCGCCATGGAAATTGGTTCCTGAAATCCTCCAATTGAAGGTTGGAGAGAGAGAGAGAGAGAGAGAGATTCGAGGACTCAGAGGAAGTGATAAGGGCGGGTTGGGGAATGGCAGGGGAGCGGAGGAGCGTGGGGCAGGGGCCTGCGATGCTTCTGCGAGGCACAGTGAGTGGAGTGGAGTGGAGTGGGAGGAGAGAGAGAGTCTGCCAACAGCGGCATCGCCCACTCGCACGACCTCAAGGCCCGAATTGAGTCCTTCAAGCTCGTGAGCACCAAAAGGCGGAAAATATTTTCTTGTTCATTTTCAACTCTTGGCCAAACACCAGAAAATATCATCATCTTTTAGGAAAATGACTTCATGGGAAACATTTTTTAGAAATATCACATTTTTCGCGAAACAAACTTAGCCTTAGTCAGCTTCTGTTATGAACGATTCATCGCCTTTCTGGTCTATCTTCCGTGGCAAGCTTGAGCCAGGAACTGATGAAGTTTGCTCTTCTCAGGGGTCAACTCGGCGGCTCCAGGTCTGTTGACAAGCTCCTAGAGAAGATTATTGACGACCACGTGCAAGACGCCGCGCATTCTGAAAGCAAACATAAAGGCCATAATACTGGACATGATCTCAGGTTCCTTTGAGACGTCATCGACCTCCATCGACCGCGCGTTTTCTGAACTCATGAGGAATCCTCAGGCGATGGTACGCCGTCAAGAAGAGCTAGAAACCGTCGTTGGCTTGACTGGAATGGTTGAGGAGTCAGATCTACCAAAGCTAAAGTACTTGGACATGGTGGTGAAGGAAAGCACGAGACTTCCTTCAGTTGCACCGCTACTAGTTCCCCCAGAATCCATGGAAGATACCGTCACAAACGAATGCTTCATACCCAAGAAGTGGCGAATCATCGTGAACATATGGGCGATTGGGCGAGATCCTAATGTGTAGTCGGAAAACACCAAAGATTTCATACCCGAGAGATTCGCCGACAATGGTATAGATGTGAAAGGGCATCATTTCGAGCTGCTTCCCTTCAATTCGGGACGTGGCGGATACCTTGGAATTCAGTGAGGTCTGGTACAAGTAAAGCTTGTTTTGGCTCAATTAGGGCATTGCTATGCTTCAAGTGGGAATTACCCGAGGACATATTACCGAGCGACATGGACATGAGCGAAAAATTTGGCTTATCAGTTTCGAGAGCTAATCACTTGTTATCAGTGCCGACATATCGACTGCTTGTTTAGATCTCTAAAAAATGACGCCTTTCTACTTAGTCAGCAATACTACTTTTACAGGAAAATTTCCTAGCTTCTGCTTTCTTTTCTGCATTTTGCTTTAGTTCCAATAAGCCTATCCAAGACTCATTAGGTTCTATTATGATGTATCCTGCACCAATGTGAAACAGGTTAGATATTCTATGAGAAGCAGTACACCTGAATACAAGGAAATAAGAACTACACTCGGTTCTGGTTGGAGGCCGCGAGAAGTTGAAAAACAAATAAATTATAGCAAAACGATAGTGAAAATGCAATACATAAGAAAATTTAGTATATTTCAACATCTTGATGGTCATAGGCCACTGTGATAAATACCAATTTGATTTTTTGTTTCCTGTATTTTCATATTAAATTTGGGTCCAGTAGGGATCATTTCTCTAGTCCAGTTGCGACTAACTTCTCCCGAGTACTCTGGCTTCGTTAACTCAGAAAAACCGCCATGAGACACCAGCACTCCACTCTGATGCCGAAAGGCTTCCTCGACAGTCCAGTCCCAACCTCTAAGATCAATGACAGACAAGCCAAGCACGAAAAATTACCTTTTTGAGGCACTGGGAATGTAAAGCGATTCCCGCAAGATTTGGATCTTCATTTTGGCTCTGGAAGTTGTTCAGAGATGCATCCTTCCTTGCCACGTGCAACATCCAATTATCAACACTCGATAAATCTCCGCAATCTGCCAAACATCCCTACAGGCTCTGCTACTGCTGATGGCTCAACCGGTTCCCTGAAATTTGCCTTTTCACTTAATTCTTCAAAAGCGTCCACAAGATTTTGTAACCTTGCAACAAACTCAATGAGGAGCGACGTGAAAGTTGCTAGAGACAAAGCACTTGCGCTTTCATATGTTTTTGATTCTTCAACAACAGGATCAGTTGTCAGCGAGATTCCCGCAGGCCATGATATCTGTTTCGTCATCACACCATCCGAGGGAATAAATACAGGAACTGGGGGTTTCAACCCCGTGTTTGGCTTCACGGAGCCCAGACTTCTTGGTGCAGAAAATGGCCTGAGATCTAGTACAGCTTCACTAAGTGACTTATACTGTAAAACCTTATTTTCGTCATCATTAAAGTCAAGAAGATCTTGAGGCTCTGCCGGGTCTCTTGCTCGGTTTCCGATTTCCCAGCTCTCTGAGTTGACTAAAAGGTATGACTTCCGGTCAACTTTGTTCTGCAACTCTTCTACAGCCTCGTGCACTTCAAAGAGTATGTCTACAGGCCCTAATTTTTCCATCTTCTTTACCTTATTCCCAAGTTCGCGTAGTACATTAGCACCCGCAGTACCTACCCGCTGCAGCTCATTGCGAAAGACCTGTCTACGCTCAGCTGGAGCCTGCAAAAAGGATTCACATCTAAATAGAAAATAGACGTACAGACGATCAAGGCAATGCAAAGTCCCTCAGCTTTTGACAGACAAAGAAGTTGGTAGCATCTACTCCAATATCTTAAGATTGTAACAAAGAATTTATTTAAACTATCTGAGCCTAGGCATCGATCTCACATGTCTAATCGCCTTAATCTGCATCATAACAATAATACATCAGCGTGTGACAATAGTCCGACGCCTCTGATAGAAAGGCTCAATCCTTGAGCAGGGTCTTATATTCATATATATATCAATAAGAGTAAAAACTAAATTACATACAGCCTCTCAAAAATATCTTTTAAAAGTAAGTCAACTGGCTGCATCTAAAACTTGACAGCCTCTGTCCAGCAAAGGTGAATATACGCACCACTTTATTTCTCATAGCATGCTAATCAACAACGGTGCTCAATCAAACCCACTGTTTATGCCATTTTATTGAATCATTAGCGGTCCATGCCAATATCCTTCATTCAACAGAAGTTGCAAATTATGGCACAGAAAATCAGAACCCAAAAGACCTAACATCAGATAGATCATGGGTAATTTGAAAACCTAAACACACACGTGGTGGACGCAGGGTTCGCTCAAATAAGCCTTGCATGCAGATGCAGCCCAACCACACAGGCGGTTGAGACAAACAACACACAGTTCATGACAACAAAAGGTTGTATGCAGTGTCGTTGATTAGACAAAGAAACTCTATGCATCTTCGATACCAGTAGCAGGCACAACTTCAGAAGTACCTTTTAAGGACTTCGGTGGTACTTGAGAAACAATGGTATAGCATCCTTCATTCTTCTATAAGAGAAAAAAATAAAACACAAGATGCCATTCGAGTAAAACAAAAAAAAGTGGAAAATGGCATGCTTCCCCGCAACGTGATGGCTGGCACTAAAAGAATAGGGGCTTTAAACTAAGTTCTTGCAGAGCTTGTCAGTTGAAGTGCAAAATATCTGTTAGAAAAATATGGAAAGAGAAATGAGTGATTTCTCCTACAGTGCAAGAGGACATAGGTAGACTTGATATCAAATGAAAGAACTAATATATTCTTACTTTTTGAGGACATGCAGAAAACAGAGTATCTAAAGAAGAATATATGAAAAACTTCTGGTGGTACATGGGGCAGGAATAACCATTGAGATGAACTTAACAGCACAAAAAGCCGTACCTGGATTTCAGAAAGTATGCATCCATGCAATGCCATGACCATGAATGCACAATGCCTCAGTGCACCGCTTACTTTAACATAGTTCTTCCAGGGATACCTAAACGCTCTGTATGGACCATGAGGTGGCTCCCAGATAGCAAAACCCAACTTCTCACATAACAGAATAAAAAATGAGAAGAATAAGAAAACACAACCAACTAATGTTTCAAATAAAGCAGATTAGCAGAAAATTACCAGAGCATCCTCTTTGCTGGTGGATTCTACAGCTGCTCTGTAGCCATTATAGAGTGGATCATCAGAGGCCTGATAAGTAAGAATTTTCGAGGGAACCCTTTCATATTCGATACAATTGAGGTACCCATTAACACAACCTAATGAGAAGCAAAATTAAGTTAAGTAAACAGGAGGGATGGGGAGCGAAAGAGAATAGACAATATAATTAACCAGAGAAGTCTTTAAACAGAATAGTAAACCTATGGTGAACCTTCCAAAGAAGTTGCGACGCCCATGAAGTTCTTTACCACTAACTTATGCAAGTCCTCGCCAGCCCAGATGGGAAAAATGCAAACATTTACTGCCAGGCCAACACCAGCGCCTAGTGCAATGAGGAAGAAGCGTGAAACAGCTGTATGGATAAATTCCCTTGTCCTATATCCGGACACCATTACAAGAGAATATGTCAGCAAGAAAACTCTAAACCCGTATTCATAAGGCTTCATCGTCGGGTACAGTTTTGCATAAGTTGCAACAGATCCTATCAATAAGAGCAATTTAAACAGATGTTAAAAGTCTAGCTGTAATGACAGAACAAGAACAAAGCAGAACTTCTCAGAGATCTACCACATTCTATGTTATTAAACAGACGGACTGACCTATAAGGAATATACTAAGGATAATAACAAATTCTTCCCAATCTCCAGCCATATGAGACAAATCTGCCATGCCTAGAGCAAGCCCTCCTGCTGATAATGTCCCAATGCCCCGGTTTAATCCCTTGCTAAGAGTAGCGCCTGAAAAGACAGCATTAAAACAAGGACATCAGGAAAATCAGCTTTTTTAATTGAAAAGAAGTTCCAACATAATTCAAAAGCACTAAAATAAACCTATCGTTGTGGTAACGCGATCAACTGTCTTCCTATTAGCGTTTGTAGACAAACGAATTGTATCCTCTCAAAGCACCACATCTAAGTGGATATAGAGTGAAGGAGCCAAGAGAGATCTGAAAAGGAGTAATCTTATGATTCATGTTCAAGCCCATATGTGGGCACATGTCCAACAAAGTAATCAGAACAGCTGTTGTTAACCTCTACAGGCACACCCGATAACAAGATCCTAGTTGACAACGATAGAAGATTTTGGCCAAAAAAAGGACAAACTCAGGCATAAAACACCTGCGTAACTCTCTACTCTTACCATATTGCCTTTGCTCAAATAGACACTATCACTATTAATATATAATTAGCCTAGATGGGTTTTTCCGAACGTAGACTAAGAACCGGTAATTTGGGTCTCAGTCCCTCACCATTCATCTTTCACGATGGGGGCTCAAATACAACAAGTGTAAAAACCTTCAGCACCAACAAAGTGCACACAGCAATATCATGAAAATGATGCCAAACTCAACACACGCACGGTATGAAAATGCGCTCCGCAAAGGCATGACAAACTATGTATTGGATTGTCACTTTATCCATCGGGAATGAGAATTATCGTACCATATCCAGTACAAAGACGTATCAAGCGACTAAAGCGCATGGAAAAACAACAGCCATAAAGAATGAAGACCACATAGATATACCTATACTGAACTCGAACACGACGATGACCGTAAGAAGCGCCCAAACAGAGTACCGACTCACATCCTTGAAGTTGAAGGGCTCTTTCCAGAATATCAACATCGAGACGAGCGTCAAAGCCAGGCCCATCTTCGCCGAGAACACAATCTTCCTCGGATCGGACTTGCCCATGTTATACGCCTTGGAAGCGACCCGCTCCAAGTTCTTCCACCACCTCGCGACCGTCTCGCAGACGCAGCGGTACGAGCAGCCGGATGAGACGTTCCGGTCGCCGATCGATCCGATGTGGGAGAACCCCAGCTCCGAGTAGCCCCTGTTCGAGAGCAGCCGCTCTCTCAGCGACCCCATTTTCCCAGCCATGGCCATCTTATCAGAGAATTCGATAAAGATTGGCTGCAATTCACACTGTAAGAAGAACCCAGATGGGAGAAACGAAAAGGGCAGTCGGTGATTGGCGAAATGGATGCGAATCGCGAGAGCGATTAGCCAGAGAAGCAACAGGGGAGTGATTTCAAAGAAAATGCGTGAAAGAGAGAGAGAGAGAGAGAGCTCTTTGGGTTTAATTATTACAAGGAAGATCTGGTGGGGAAGTTCGGGTTTTGTCCTTTGTACTTAATTGAAGAGCACAAGCGACTACCAAGGCTGTTTTCTACTCGCAAGCGCAACGCAATCAAGCGGCCATTGACATGTCGACGCGTGAAGCGAGTGAGATCTTGCAGCGTTCGTGAGACCTCCTTCGACTTCAAGCGCGACGTAGAGAGACAGACAGACAGACAGACTGGATTTGCGTTTTCCGATGTCTTCCCGTCGTTTTTGTCCGCAGAACACAACTGGGGAAAAGGAAAAACCGGTTGTCGTTTTAGGTTCTGAACCCAACTCCAAGTTTTGTGGCCGGTAAAAAGCCCAACAGGCCCAGCACTCTCTCTCTCTCTCATGTTTTGTGAGGACAAGAAAGTACGATTATATTCTAGAACTTTTAAAAGTGCCATCAAATTCTGAAATTTATCATCAAGTTCAAAATTTTTAAAAAAATACAACAAAATCCTAAAACTTATTACTAAAGTGCGATAGATTCCTAAAACTTTCAAATAACGCAATCAATAAAATAACTTGATTACATTTTTTGAAAATTTTACAATTCATTATATTTTCATGACAAGTTTTAAAATTTATATTGCACTTTTTTGAAAATTCAATGACTAAATTACACTTTCATTATAAATTTAAGGACTTTCAATGCGCTTATCCCTATTTTGTTGGCTAGGCTGGATTCGGCAAACAAATTACATGAAACTTACCCCGCTTATGTTCTGTAATTCTTCACTCCTCTGTGTAAGCGCGATAGTTTTGATTGTTCATGATCTTTGTGAGAAAACCAGTATGTCAAGAATCGTGTAGACGGGTGAATCAATGATTCTACGTATAAATCTATCGAACCCGCATCATACAAGCTCTACAAGCTCTACACGAGTACGAAGAACAGAAAGAGCGAGTTTGCCCTCTCGAGTCGTGTCATTACATGCTTAAAATCTGCTTCTGGTTCAGTACAGGACCCCATTTAGGAATTGAGATTCGTGCATCTTCGCCGCCGTCTTCTTCGTTCTCCTCGCCGTGGCGGAGTTCTTGAATGTCCAGTATCTCCACACGGCGGTTCGTCTTCTTTCTCAACGCTATGGCCACGTCCTGCGGGACGAACTTGCCGCTCACGATGACCCTGCGCTGCTTCTCCTCTATCAAATGGGTGTCCAGTTCTGCGATCAAGATTCCAATCCGGAACAACGTAAACGTTTCTGATCTTGTATGGTTCCTCTCGAGAAGCTCGAAAAAGCGGGATTACCTCGGATTTGAAGAAGGGCTCTCTGAACTTTTCGGAAACAGCCGTTGCAGTCGACGTTGATCCTAAGTACCATGCAGCAGAACTAGCAGAAAAGCTCTCTTTAGAAATGTAAAAAAGTTGAATGAAGCTCCTCTTTCAATGCTTGATCAGGACACCGGAGCAAAATAACCCTGAAAAGAAAAGAAGGGGAAAGAAATATTCACCTCCTTTCCTGTCATGAAACCCGAGAGAGATGAAAGATTGAGTGCTTGGGATCGAATTAGCGCGGCCGAGATGGCGACTTGAAAAGGGGTTGTAGAGAAAGAGGAAAGATCGCGGACATCGGAAATCTTTGCTACAGATTCCGGAGGAATCTGATTCCGATCTCGCGCTGTCGAAGAGCGAGAGAGATCGGGCAAAGGCAAACGTGCACAGGCTAGCCTCGCTCGCTTGCACGCGCGTTATTCTTGACTTCTTTCTTGTGTAATCCAGAGGAGGCATGGCATCTCTTTGATTCGTCTCAGCTTCAGATGCAGAACTGACCCTGGAACAAAAGTATCGCGGAACTTTGCTTTATTAGATCAGTTCGGTGGCGAAACCGACGCTAGATTGACCTTTTGTTTCCTTGCTAATTTTCATGCGCAGTGTAAATTCATTTCTCTTTTTGATTTTCCGTCCTTTCTCGTATAGAGGCCTATACCCAATTCATATGATCTTAAGCGAAAAACTCGTCCGATCGCGAATCTCATATCGAATCATGAGAAGAATCATCAATTCGTCGTTACGGAAAGGTGCATGGATATCCTAAACCTAAAGACCTTAGAAGAATTTTCTGCCCTGCCTAGTCACCCTTCACCAAAGGAACAAGTTTTCAATCTGTGCAACATGAAATGCTTCTCTCTCTTTATGAATAGTTAGGCCTTTTGTCCAATTCACGCAATCTCGAGCAACGCGACTTGGAGCGTCGCAATCTCGAGACGGGTCATGACAAGATTTTTTAGGAATTTTTCCAGCTCAAGCTAGTCACACTCAACTCATCCAAGGAACAAAGTCTTCCGTATGATTGATTGGCCATAAGATGATGACAGAACTGAAGTTCATCTCCATAATGTGACTGTACAACCCAGAAATGGAGCAAGAAAAGTGTGTTTGGACTGTGGAATAACATCAAACATGCATGAAGACACAGTCACACTCATGCCATGCACTTGATCTATTAAGCCTCCTCTGATGCAACCCAATTCACCTACAAGAAATCAGAACACAGACAATGGCTACTCTCCACTCTCTTCCACCCATTGTCCCCTTCAACCTCCTCCTCCTCCACATCTCCTTCTTGCCCCTTCTTCTTGTAGGGATCCCCGCCGCCCTCTCGCAAGACCCCGCCTCCTCAAGCCCCACCATCGCCTCGTGCCAGCCTCGGCTCCTGTCGCTGGCCCCCTGCGCTCTGTTCGTGGAGGGCACGGCCCAGTCGCCGTCCGAGCCATGCTGCGACAACCTCAGCCAGATCTACACCAAGCAGCCGCACTGCCTCTGCCTCGTGCTCAATGACACGTCCCTCGTCCCTCTGCCTATTAATGGCACACTGGTTCTTGAACTTCCCCAGCTCTGCAACCTCCAAGTTGATGTCTCTTCTTGTTCAGGTACAATAAAACAATTAAGGGAACCAAAAAAAATGGGATTCAACCCTTCCAAAAACCTAACATTTTTACATAAAATTCCAGCTTCGGATGAGCCTTTTCTACGCGATCAATTAAAGCCCCGAAAACTTTCAAAGATCGACGAGGAATCTCTCCCTCACGAACGCGCTTGTCTTTTATTTCATGGGGTCGATGTAAACCTTAGTTCACTCGATGATTTGTTGGTAGTTGCGCCTATATAAGTTTGTCCAATTCATATGTTCAATTTTGTCACATGGTTTTGTCCTTTGGGGGCCTAGGAGTGGCTGCATCTCCAAGCACACCAGGTCCACAGGTCTCTGTAGGAGCGAGGAGGACCAACAACTCCACGGTTGCTGGTGTGCCACTAACATATGAACAAACACAAAACTTGTTCAATCTTTTTTTTCCCTCTTCCCTGCCTTTTTTTTGTACTCATTGAACTCTATTTCTCATGCAATTTTCTCTATTTACTGATGCCCCTTTCACAATGGATCATCCCAGCTTCGCCGGTCGTGGAGGTGGCGCCGAGACCAAGCATCATCAGATCGGGCCCCAGCCTGAGCAGCGGCGCAATGCTGGATCGGGAGGGCCAACCCAAGTTTCTTGCAGCGACTGTGGTCATGCTCTTGTTGTTAGCACGAGTGGTTTATTGAGGATTTAACTTCATAAAGTTCGGTATTAGGTGTTCTTAGCTAGGATTAGTCTTTGCAGACCGATTCATGGAGTGCCATTACTAGTTATTGTTCCTCGCTTATACGAGATTATTCGCGTTTCGCTTTTATATTTCCCAATTTCTCTCGATAAAACATGGGCAAAGATGCATTGTCAACATGTATTAACTGATTGAGTTCCTCAGTCATAATTGTTTGATTGTAGTTCGGTCGATCACGAAACGACCGTTGGTCAACCGTCGTTCCTCGGCAAATATTGGGCCGAAGGCCCGATTCAAAGTCCAGAGGCCCACTGAGATAGGCCCACTTGTTTGAGTCCGAAACTCATTTTCTTGCCTTCTTTGATTTGGATTCGTAAAACTCAACCCTAATTCCAAAAAAAGCCTCGAAAGATCAATCTTGTTATCATAAACTTTTTGAGAAATGAAATTTCTCTCGTTTAAAAAAATATTTCTGGAGAAATAGAGGGTATCGAATTCGAGAGACGGGGTCTCGACCAACATATTATATTGAGTGAGATTTGACTTTGAGAATCGATTCAAAGTCAATGAAAGGTTCGCCTATCTTCCCATAAAAAAAAGAAAATGCACTTGAAATTAAAGTGACGAACTTGATATTCTAACTTGACTTTTGGAGATTCAAGACCAATTCGCACGATTCGATTAAGGGTGAGTTCCTTCACTACCCATCAAAGCAATTAGCTCAAGGAAACGAGGGCAAAAATGTAATTTGGGTCTCTCAAAGTTTTGCTCTTCCTCTTTATGAGAGGAGAAGTCGAACCCCACCCCTGAAACTAAACGTTGCCGCCCCGCCTAGCCCCACCCCGCCCAGCCCAGCCCAATTCTCTCGGTCTTCTTTTTAACCAGGAATATCGCACAAATTGTCTTTCACACAAAGACCAAATTATCCATTCTGCATTTTAAACTCCAAATGGGCTGGATGGACAAAATCACTCTGTCCAAGACCTAAGAACTTCTCGCGAAATGTAGGTTTTGATTCTGGCTTCAATTTCTTGTTCCTTGTTGCATCGAATATCATTGAAGGCTCTTTCCTCATTTTCCATCCCGTAAATAGTTTTGCCGCAGAAGAAACAAATGAAATTTCGATGAGTGCAGATCTTACGTTGCCTGACCGCTCCGCATCTGAAAATTCAAACTTTTTAAGTCTACCCACTAGCAAGAGAAAATCGTACTTTGCGACGATGAAAATACTCCTATATGCATCCTCATGGGGCTCACGTGATTGGATGACCGAGATGGAGTGGGCTCATTTACATCGGAAGCACGAAGTAATTGCTCTTGCGAGGACTCCAAGACTTGCTGCTAACTTACCTGTTCAGGCCTCGGACCCAAGTTGACTCTAAGAATTGACTAGCTATAATTGAAGATCCCAGCTTCGCCGGTCGTGGAGGTGGCGCCGAGACCAAGCACCATCCGATCCGGCCCTGGCCTAAGCAGCGGCACAACGTTGGATTTGGAAGGCCAAACCATATTGCTTGCAGCGACTATGGTCACGTTGTTGTTAGCACAAGTGTTTTATTGAGGATTTCAACTTAATAAAGTTCTGTTATAGGCGTGCTCGTGAAGGATTAGTCCATGCAGACTGACTCGTGGAGTGGTATTACTATCGATTATTCTTCGCTTACACGAGATTAATTCACATTTTCGCTTTAATATTTCCGATCTCTCCCGATAAAACATGGACAAAAAGATGCATTATCAATTAGTATTAACGAGGTCATAATTGTTTCATTGTGCTTTAATAGTCAAAGTCCACAGGCCCATTGAGACTGACCCACTTGTTTGTGTCCGACAATTATTTTCTTGCCTTCTTTTATTTGGATTCAATAAACTCAACCCTAATTCCCAAAAAAAAGCCTTCAAAAAGATCAATCTTTTCTCATACATTATTCGAAAAAAAAAATTAAGAATTCTATTTTCAAAACTATTTCCGAAGAAATAGAGGTCATGGAATTCGAGAGACAAGGTCTAGGTCAATATATCATATTGAGTTAGATTTGAGGGTCAATTCAAAGTCAATGAAAAGTTTAACGACCTCCCACCAAAAAATAAAAATGGGGTCGGGTCAAAAAAGTTTATTCGAAGAAGGTCTAACCTACCATTTTTTTAAAATTGAACTGACGAATTTAATTTAAGGAGCCCGTAGTGAGTGCCCTTCTTCACCACATCGAAGCAATTAGGTCATGGAAAGGCGAAAATATGATTTTCTATTTTCTATTTTCTATTTTCCAACTTGTGACACAACGTGCGTAGAAAAGTGGCTTTTGCTTATAATAAATCTAGGATTGCGAGATCTGCGAATCTTGACTTCGTCCCTTTTGTTGGTGCGCCGATGCAAAAGCTCTACGCAACGTAGCGATCCATCCGCAATGAATCAAAAAAGAAATCCCTATTGGTTCTACCTCCTCTCGTTTTTAATGAAGAGAACGAACTTTTTAATCGAAGGATCGGGGAAAAAAAAGTTGGGTCTAGATTTGCCGCGGGAATAATTTGGAAGATCCAAAACAAAAATATAGAGATATTTAAGAGCTCTGAAAAGACGAAATCTCCCATCCTCCTAATAATGAAACGCAAAAGTAATACAACGCAGTTGATTTGCTTTCACAGAGCGCATCCAAGCAAGACCTAAGAACTTTCCACGAAAATGCGGGTCACGACCGTGGCTTCAATTTCCCATTGCATCTCGACAATTCAACCTTTTTATTGGAACCGAGAGGGAAAAAAACCTTTGATGACTTTTGGGAAATGAGCGCACAAATGCAAAAGGAGAAAGAAATAGATTCAAAATGCCTTTTGCGGAGGACACACCTCTCTTACAAGCTTAACAATACTTCCAAGACAATCTCTACTTCTTCTAAGGCTTTCTAAAAATAAAAATAAAAATAAAAACTTAACTAGTAGTGTACCCACACATATGTATGAAAAGAGCCGCCGCCCACGGTTCAACCGCCCTAAGAAATCAACAATTTCTTTTGATTTTCACCTGCCGAGTTAGCCAGCTATATCTTTGACTAGCCATTGTATTACTTATTCAACTTGGACACTACTTGTCTTTAATGCAAGCTGGGCTTTCTTTGCCTTTAATGTCGGAGTCGGTCAAGAAGTGGGAGCTCCACCACGGCCCCCATTTTTTTTTTTAAAAAACCAATCTTCTTGCGCTCGACTGCCATATGCCAAGTAGGAATACGAAACCAAGTAAACTTCTTCTTCTTCAATCAAAATCAGTTCCCGGGCAGTCCGGTTCCCACCCCGGAACTGGCAGTCCAGTCCGGCTCTCGAACAGTCCAATGGAATTGGTAGCATGTGCTTGAAATACATGTTCATACATTTTTCCAGTAGCGGCTAGGGACACCCTCTCCTTTTTACATTCGACGAAGTACATTTAGATAGACAAATGTTTTGGGACAAAAGACGATGACATGAGGACAATTACAAAAATGGGGGTGGGCGTCCTGGGTCTTCGACCAAGTCTTCATCTGCCAGAGTTTTTTAAACAGTGCTTTCATTCGGTTTCGACCACCTTCCCCTGTTATATTAGCTATGCACCTTCCGTTACACAGAGACTTATTTTTAAGAAATAAATATAATCGATCCAGTCTGAGCGGTCCAAGTAGGCGATTCCACCCCTAAAACAGGAGCGAAAATTATCGATTTTAATTTTATGGAATCGAAAATTGGACCAACGTATGCGGAACCGTCCAGAACCGGCCGGTTGGATCCGGCTCAAAAGGGAGCGTCACGTTAAGCGTGGGAGGCTCTTTTTCGCGGAAGGAACGGACGAGATGATGACGGGTGCGATCCGACGTCATCACCCCCATCACGCCACGTCGGAAGATTCAACCTTACCGAAAGTCTACCCCCACTAGGTAAAATCCGCGCACTCCGCAAGGACGAAAGTACCCCCACCGTGGGGCCCACGTGACCTTTGATTTCATGCATCCGATTCGACCGAAATTCTACTGCAGATGGAACCCCAGGAGACAGCTCCAGCCAATCACAGGAGCAATTATCCGAAAGTAGATCTATAACAAAATAATAATAATAAATAATAGTTTTCTGCCGATATCATCAGTAAATACAAAAGATATAAAAAAAAATACATTTATAAAATATATTATCAAACCTAAGGTCATCAGTTTGTTCTGTTTCTAATTACATAAATATGGAGTTTTTTTTTCCCTCTTCCCTACGATTTAAGCAGCGAACTAAACTATTTAACAGCAGCGGAATTACTGATATTCCATACAGCCAAAAAAAAAAAAAGGAAAAAAA
>BCNH02000002.1:3630505-3667892 GCA_001662345.2 Metrosideros polymorpha var. glaberrima
GAAGAGTTGGCAGAGAGAACGTCGAGTCGGTTTCAAGTATACATGTGCAGGCCCCAGCTGGTGCAATTATTTGATTCTTTTCATTCATTTATTTAAAATTTCTTTTCTTTTTGTATTATGGCAGAGCGATTTATGGTATGGATTGGCCTACGGAGAGGGGTGCTTTTGTTCGTTGGTCATGCGCTTTTGGCGGTTTCTTGCACAGTGTCTGTCTGTCTTTGTTGTTTTTGTTTGTTTGTTTGTTTGTTTGTGTGTTTTGTCTGCTTTGTGGGGGGAATTCTTGGGGCCCACTCGTGGGTCTTATCTCAGTGGTGATTGGCTGGAGGATTGAAGTTCATCCTAATGGCTGCCTCCCTATTGGCTGGATGTCGTCGCGGGAGGATTCCTCGTGGGCCCGGCGTCTTGGATTTTCTCCCGATTCTCGTGTCCCCCATGCAAAATGACGGCCCCACTTCACTCTCTCTGTCTCTAGCAAACCACGAACTCCCTTTGTAGTTTTGTCTTTACGTATCAATTATTCCTGTTACATCTTTATTACTCTTGTTCGCAAGTCCAAGAGGATGCTTTCAACCTCTCTCTCTCTTTCTCTCTCACTCTCTCTCCGAGAGATGCATTTAGGTCCATCGGATGCAAGGCCTTACGTGAGGGGTCGTCGATCATGGCCACATGTTCAGAGGCGAGAGAGTTCGGCTTCAGAAGTCGTTAATGTCGTTGGCTCGCCGATGAGCCTGGGCCACGCACTCGAGCATAATTTATTGAGGAGAAAGGGAGTTCCTGGGATTTCGATGTCGTTTCTTTCCTGTCTTGGCCGGTCGAGGTCCGAAACTGGGTGCTCGATCGCCACCACAATCTCAACGAACCGGCCATGGTCGTCCCACGTTGAGGCTGAAAACTCTTCGTTCTGATTCCCAAGAGGAGAGACCACAAACCCTTCACCCCCCCAAGTCCGTGACTTGATGTATCGTTAGGGTTTCTTGGTGCCCACATGTCTTGCTTTATGCAATTTTAGCGAAACAGTATGCTAGAAAATGTTTGAGGAATTATTCAAGTTTTGGAGAGAAAAAACAAGTTATTGGTCTATCAATATAAAGGGCTCCACGGGTTATGGCGAGTAATAAAATGATTGTAATCTTGCACCTTAAGAAGCGTGATGTCTTGAGTTTGATTCCTATATCCGATGCCGCCAATTAGAGTCGGGTTATGAGGAAGTAAGTTCCTTTTGAATTCATTAGTTCCTTTTGAATTAGAGTCGAGGGCCACAACCCTCACCGGCCACAAGCAAAAAGCCAAGACGAGGAAGAAGAAGAAAAAAAGAAAAACAATAATTAAAAAATTTGAAAAAAATATTTAAAAATGAAAATATTATTATTTTGGCCGACCATGCACATTACATCGGTGCTGGCTAGCCAAATGGATTGAATTGGCACAAATATAAAAATTTTATGACTCAATTGGTAAAAAAAATGTTTATGACTGAATTGACACTATTGCAACAGGTTTAGAACTATTTCAATAATTTTCTCATGGCAAGAAAATTATCAAAATTTTTTTAACCTATTGCACTTGTGTCAATTCAGTCCTAAACTTTTTAATTTGGCCAATTCAATCCTCAACATTTGACAATTTGCTAATGTAGTCATTTCGATCAAATTTGGTTGAAAAACACTGATGTAGATGCTAGTAATGCCACGTAGGACAGTCGATGCTGACATAGATGATTTTTATAATATATTTTAAAAACTTTATGAATTATTTTTTATTTTTCTTTCTTTCTTTTTCAATCTAAGCCTGGCAAGGGTTGCTGGCCAACCCTCCCTGGTCACAAGCGAGGGCTAGCCGTCTGGGCGAGGGTTGACCGGCCACCCTCGGTGGACTTGGTAGAAAAAAAAGGAAAAGAAATAAAGAAAAAGAAAAGGAAATAAAAAAATATTTAAAGAATTGTTCATGTGAGTGCCGACTGTCCTAAGTGGCATTACTAGCGTCCACGTCAGCAATTTTTGGCCAATTGGTCGGAAGAACTGTATTAACAAATTTTTAAAAGGTTTAAAACTGAATTGATACAAGTACAATAGATTTTAAATTTTTTTGGTAATTTTCTCTGACGATGACCAAGATGTAACATGGCTCATCTTTCAACATTTAGTTTTGTCAAAAGTCGCGTCAAGTTGTTAAGGTGCATAGAAACCTTAACATGATTGCCGACAAACTTGCCAAGGATGATCTGTATCTGATGTATGTACCGACATTTTCTAGATATATTATGGTTCTCTTATTGCCAGAAAAAGAAACACAATTTTATCTATGGCTTTATAAGTGGAAAAAGGAAAAGAAAAGAAAGGCACTTAATCAATAATCAGTGACATGATAGGAGTCATGCCCCAGATATGGCTAAAACGAAATTAGATTCTGCAAGATTCCCTAAGTATCAGTTTTCAACCACAAGACCGGGGGTTCTGTCATTTTTGATTGATGGAAGATTGGACGCCCCTATTATGATTGAGATGGTCGGCCTTTCATGCTTTTGCGATGGTTTTTCTTTGGAAAAGGTTCCGTCGCTGCCGGGCGGCAACTTTAAGGCTGCTGTCCGGACACGTGTCAACCGTTCGTAAGAAACGAGAGAGAGAAGGTCGCCGGGGCCTGGGAGCGGAGGGCTGAGGAGCTCGACCGTGGTGGTTGTGGCACGGTGGTGGCGATCGCTAGGTTGGTGGTGGTCGATGATGGTCCAGCGGTGCTTGGGATTCCGATGGGTGGTCGGCGCAATCCAGCGACGACAAAGGAAAAGGGAGAGAGAAAGACGGACTAGGTTTGGGTTTACATGATGAGATTGGGTGCATTGTGTTAGGAGCACATATTGGTGACCAAACACTGTGTAGATGCCTGACAAGTGTCCAGCCAGTGGCATAACCTTTCCATTTCTTTTCATCCCTAAAGACCGACTGTATAGCTCATAGGCGGTAACTTTTTGTCTAAATCAATACGCGAGTCCAATTTTTCCTCCGCTTTGCAAAAAGATGCGTCGGAGTGGATGCCGCGAGTATTCGGTAAAAAAAAAAAAGCCAATCTCGCCGGGCATCTGACATAGGAAAGAAGTGCCCACGACATGGGATCCGGGCGTATTGCGACTCGATCCGAGATTTCAGTCGAGGCAACACGATTGGGGCCACCGTTCTGCTGCCGACCCGGTGTATCTATGGAGCTCATGGGGTGCCTGAAAAGTTTTGACCCGGCCCACGGTCCCAAGGCTCAACACTGCCGACATTATCCGCTCCACTTACCAATTGGGCCTGAGCCCAGAAGAAGAAAAATCAAACGAGACTCATGTTCGGAGCAAGAACTTGGACACCGATGTTGCATCTAACAAACCAGCAGCTTGATACGATGGTCTTAACACTGTTATGGACCGAGGCCAAGTTCAAAGGCCCGTTTCTTCCTTCAACATGTTCATACTGGCTGGTACTCATTGGAGAATGTCCTATTGGGGGAGAGAGTATCTTATATTCTGATCACACGGCCGACGTGGCACAATTACATTACTCGCACAATATGCATGGAAAACAAACTTCAAGTTCGACTCTTGAAAACTCCAACATACGATTCTCCTCATATTATTGTACGGACCGATGTACAAAGTACCTTCTTTTTGTTCGTGATACCGAGTCAATTGAAAGATTTCACGAATTGATATAACTCGACATAGCTAAAACTATGTGAACCTTAATCTCTTGCTTTGCTTGACATGGACTTCTCTAGATCAACATAAAAAAAAGGGTGATTGATTAAGCTATCACTTTCATCTCTCCGCTGAGGCAGAAGCCACATGAACTTCTCATTTGTTTCTATCATCACTTTCTTGCTATGTATCTGCACCATCTTTGCTAGCAAGTTCATTGACCCATTCCATTGTTGGGCGAGGACACAAGCCTAATGCCCTAAACAACCTCCAACTTTTAACTCTTGTCTCAATTCTACTTTTTGCCTCATAAAAGATCTCCAACTTTAGGTTTAGTCTCAATTCTACCTTCAACTTTTTTTTGTATCATAAAAAACCATCAACTTTAAGTCATATCTCAATTCTATCATAAACTAATTTTTATCTTATAAAAACCCCAAACTTTAGGTTTTGTCCCAATTTTACCCTAAAATGTTTACAATCTCATTAAAAATCATAAACTTTTACTTGAGTCTCAAATTTGCCTCTATTAACCCTCCATCCAAAATTTCTATTGACAACCTAGAGATGGAAAACTCCCAAGCATGACATGTTTGAATGTCTCGAGCACGAACTTTTTGACTGCGGGAGATGGAACATTCCCAAGCCGAGAGATTGAATATCGAGCGCAAATCATTAAGGGCAATTTTGACGGAGGATTAATGGAGGCAGATTTGTGACTCAAGAAAAGTTAGTGATATTTTATGAGACAAAAAAATTAGAGTTAAATTGAAACTGGACCTAAAGTTGGGATTTTTTTTTTATGAGACAAAAAAAGTTTAGTGTAGAATGGTACCAAACCTAAAGTTGGGGTTGTTTTTTATGAAATAAAAAAGGTTAATGGTAGAATTGAAACCGAATTTAAAGTTTGAGATTTTTTATGAGACAAATGGTAAAATCGGAACAAGATCTGAAGTTGGAGATTTTTTTTTTCGGTATTAGGCCCGATGACATATAATAAACTAAATGGGTTTCTATCGAAGTTGGCATATAATGTAATTTACTTAGATGTCGTTAATTTAGGGACTTGTACATCTCTATTGTGTTCGTCGTATCATGCGTCATGGACATGGGCGGAAGCACGCCATTTAAGACTTTAGTCTTTTCATTCAGTGGACAAGTTAGTGATTTTCGCCCGTTACTTTATGGATAAGCGATTGGCTTTCCTATCTATATCGAGTTTAAATAGACGACAGACTGTTTTTTTTTTTTTCTCGAATTGATGAATTGTTGCTCAATCTACTTGATGTTCATGCTATCTTTATCCTTTCATATTCGGGAACATTTTGGCTTCGAGGTTATCTCATTGCTTTTTATATAGAGATGTCGACCATAATTCTTGGTCGCTTTCTAGCTTTTATCAAGTTATATGGTGCTGTGCATGCCAATTTCGGATAGAGACTCCTCTAATCATTAGGGTTATTAAATTCGCCTTAACATTTTGATGTCACTGCTTTGCAACATTAGTTATTAAAATGACGGTGGAAAGGATAAAGACTATTAGAGCAAATAACTTAATAAACTACGAATCGATCTATATATTTTCGCATGTTTTATCTTCCAAAGAATATTTGTGGAATATTTACTTCAATTAAGGGCGAGCACCGTGGACTGCTCAAATTGGAAAGCTGATCGGATTGGACCCGACTGGTCGGATTGGACCCGATCGGTCGGTCTGGTCCGATTTCTAAGGGGACCAGTCCGGTTCCTGGTTCCTAAAAGTGGAACTGGTGGCTGGGCAGTTCGATTTCCAGTTTCGAGGGGGCCCGGACTTGACCAGTCCATTATATATATTTTTATTTCTTAAACCTAAATGCACTCATGCAGTCGCCTCCTTAGTCCTTTCCCTTTCCCTCTTCGGTACATTGTATAGATATTTTATGCTTGGAGTTCATGGTATAGATGTATGTTTCCAACTGAGTCATTACTTTTCTTTCTTCACTAAATACCTTGGTTTACCATAATTTCACTTGATTTACTGGTTCCCCTAGAACTGGACCAATCGGTTCTGTCCCGATCCTCGGTTCTAAAAAATTGGGAATTGGGTGTCGGTTGCTTACTCTGAGCGGCTCCTTAGGATCGCCATAGCCAGATCAACAAGCCAATAAAAGGTTGAAGAGATTTGTGCACTTGATTTGGGATCCATTGTTATTGATGCGGAATGACAACGATCCAAGCTGAAGTCATTCTCCTTTATTGCCCTCTAAATACCACGGCTCAATGAGACGGCTCTCATATAGAGAGTTTATCTCTAAATCATTTATGTGAGTTTTTTGAATGCGTTAGAGATACAAGAGAGACTTTAACGTTATTTATAGAGTTTCCAGTCGGACCCTCTCATTATGGGCTGGGGTCAACTCGGTCCACACATGCTAGGCCCATATTAGACTGATTAAAAAACCTTATATCTCACCTTTATTAGATCAACCCCATAAGACATTAATTACACCGTAATACGTTAATTACAATTGTCAATTAATGTCGCCCACATTAGGAAAACTCTTACATCGGGACCACCAGTCCAATTCCCGATTCCTAAGGGAACCGGACCAACCCAGACCAGTGTACACCCTTAATTTCAATAGTAAAAATGGGTTAAAAGAGGCTATCAATGTCAATGATCCCTTGGACGTTACCACAAGAGTTCAACACCACGATGGAATATGTAGTTTTGAGGCATAACTACTTCATTTTGAGAAAGCCCGTCACCACCGCCCCACTCACCATCGCCCCACTGTGATGCTAGCGAAAATGAAGTCGGAGTTATCTTACGCCTTGACCTGATCGAACTTATGTGGCAGATGAATCAACACTCCCTGAAGCCAAGGAGCGACTAAGGGCTACGGAGGTATGGAACCCGTGACTAGGGGAGCCCCAAAGCAATCGAAACTAATCCTTATACCACTAAGCCAATCATTGTGGTGGTGACTATTCGAATATCTTGGCCACTTCTCTAGATGACACATAATGATCACGCTCTAACTCTGAGCCAAAACATGGGAGGGGCCTCTTCTTGTTTTATATCGTGTTAGATAGTTGGACCCTCTAAGGTAATAAAAAAAGAAAAGGGAGCAAATTGATATTTATATCCGTCGAGAGGTTAGCCCGCCACTTTGGAGAGAGACTCATTGATGGCGATCAATTGTAATACTCCATTCGTTTCGTGAGAAATCAAGAAAATTTGTTTTCTTCCTTTCAATTTTCCGCCGTTCGTATCTATGGATTGAATTCAAAATGATGATATGATGCTGTTGGAAGAAACCACCTCAAAATTACCAGGATCTGTCGATTATTTTATCCTATCTCTACTTTGTTTAAAGCTTACCGAGGGATTATTATGACTTGCAATCCGTGGAATCTTTGTTAGACAAATGAAAGACTGAAAGATCTCAATTATTCATGGATGAATAAAACTCATGGATAATCAGGATCGAATGCGAAAATGTGAATAATTCTGTACATACCTCCAACCATTGATGAAGTTCAATTGAAAACCATATTCACGGAGTTTTGAACGATTGGTGAATATGAATTTTTCTAGCAAATTCCTTCTCAAACATCGATGGTGTGTTTTCGCTAATTAGGAGGTTTGGTATAGACAATTTATTTATACTATTCCATTGGCACCTCTTCGCATAACTTCTTCCATCAAAAAGTTGTCGGAGATTGGACGGTCATCACACAATTCGATGTGATTAATGGATAGTTATCACGTAATTTAATGTGAACAATAAAACGTCGTCGAATTAACGTGGAATATAATATGGAAGGGTATAATAACGTTATGATAACAATCTTTATATTAGTATCTTGTATTTTTGAAAGATGTAAAACTATTTTGTATAAAGCAGGGTGCTGTCTGATTGCAATCCATGGAACGTCTCGTCAAGGCGAGAATCGATATCTCCGTCGAGTTCACAACACGAATGACCCAACAGCACTCGTCAACTGAACAAGCCACGTGACCTTAACAGTGTCGATGCAAACACACCTGCAATCGAGGGGAAGACGTGGATTTCTGCAAACCTCCAAAGCCACGACAGACATCTCTCCAAGTTTCCAGAAGGGTCATTCGAGATACGCCTGACTAGCAGAGAAATCGCAGGGAAGATGGGGACAAAAGAATGAGTCGTGGCCTGGGATCATGACCGTCCGTTCGTTCGTACCTTGTTTTGGGTGACCATCGGACGACTAGGGTTCGGAGTTTCGTGCGCCTTGTCGGTTTCTCGTGGCTGTACTTTTGACCGAAAACCTTGGACGAACGTTTTGATTATGGGAATATCTGTACGGCTGAAATCTCTTCCCAAAGATTTGGTCGACAGAGCCTCCCTGGCCAATTAGAAGCAAAACCCCATGTTTTGATCTTCAGACAACAGTGATGTACTAAGCACCATAGAAGCCATTAGAGATGATCAGTTCTAACGTGGCACGATTCCCACTTTAGAATCAAAAATCACTGTAGGGTTTGTTCTATAAATTGGCAATCGGGAACTAATCATTGGTTCCTGGTTAGATCCATGGAACTGGCCATGCCTTCCAAGACTCCCAATCCCCACCGCAAGTATGCCTTAAACTTGGAAATATGCCTGTTTTTAAAAACCTAAAAATATGCCTGGGCAAGAGAGAGTAAGGTTGGAGCTACGAGAGAGAGCGTCATGACTTGTGAGAGACTAAGAGAGGAAAGGGTTAAGAGAAATTAGGGTTAGAATTTGAAATGAGAGAGAGCCTCGTGAGTTGAGTCGCACTCTCATAAGAGAGGTAGTGTAGGAAGTGACCAAGAGCGAGAGCGACCGATAGAGGGCCGGAAGAGAAGGGAGCGAGATGAGGCGTCTGTAAGCGTTGCTTACTAAGAGAGATTACCAAACTAGGGTTTTTGAAAATTTTAATTTATATGGGCGATTCCACACCTAAAATCGAAACTGGATAGATATTCACTAATACACACTTGGGCTCTTGAGGATTCGTGAAAAAGAAGAGAGCGAGATGAAGCGTCTGTGAGCGTTGCTTATTCAGCGAGATTGCCAAATTAGGATTTTTGAAAATTTTAATTTATACGGGCAATTTCATATCTAAAATCAGGAACTGGACATGTATTCATTGGTACACACTTGGGCTCTTGAGGTTCGGGCACTGTGGTCACACATGAAGAGAATTACAAATTATTAACATGATCGATTTTGGTATTGAGGGTGATATGGGTAATTATATTTCCAATCAAAGATTCCACGGTGAATATGGGACTCTTATGACCACAAGGATCGTCATAGCCTGTCCTTCATCACCCTTTTCACCAGTCGAAAGAGTATGTACCATTTTAATACTATTAAGATCCAATAAAACATGAATGTCAAAACTCCCAAGCAATGAATGGGGGAACTAATCACCAAAGCACACTAATGCTAAAATCGGGATAAAAATAATATAAGTATCATAATTTTTATACGGTACTTGCTAAAGTGTAATAATTATTTTTTTTCGCTCACTTAAGTATCATTCATCACACTAGAGAAGCTAAATGACTTGTGAAACAGCTTGATAAGCTTTCTTAAATCTAAATCAGTTGTACATCACGAGAAGAAGCATCAACACGATGTCATTTCAAACATAAACTGAAAAAAATATTAATTGTAAGGTATGTCTCAACAGTAAACTCCATAAGAAAAAGGTGACAGATCAGTGTCTTGAAATTTGAATAGCTGTGCGAGCCAAAGCAATCAATCACGGGGCGTGCATAAACAGTGCACAGGAGGCCATTGATTGTCCTCCCATGAGAATGAGGACAAAAACCAGCAAGAGCTCGTCCGATTATCTCATGAACCCATTTGGAAGATTCCCATGATCGAGTCGTGGCGTCTCTTCCCGCTACGATGCTTTTCTTTGACCTGTTATGTCATCTCCCCTCGACCCCCTTCATGGCGACGAGCTAGTATTTAAAGGAAGCAGCAGAGGAAGGCAAAACAGCTCACCTCTGTGATATCATCTCATCCTCCTCTCCAGGAAATCTTATACTATCTACTGAATTTAACCAGTTTCTCTGGTGTGTGGAAGGCCATGCATAAGGAGCACCCTTCAGTCCAATACATAGGGCCGAGACGCGGACAGAGCTGCCATCTCATGCACCAAGCTATGCTCAATCATTTCGACGCTAGTTAGGTTGAGTCTAGCTAGATGCATGGAGTGGGAGCAACTCCTTCCGTTGTGCTCCGCTCATTGATTGGACTGAAGGGAGCTCCTATAGTATCTCTAATTTTGGCTTTTCAGCATGTATTATCATGTTCTTGGCTTGCATATGCATATTGATATCGCTCTTCCTATATGTTGCTTGTTCGACTAATCTCTCCTTCTTCATCGGATTCATTAGACTGGAAGCAAGTCCGAAGAGAAGAGGAAGCATTTCGACGCAGAAGAACGAGACACGCCACCCCAATGACAGGGTCCACCACCTACAATTTTGAATGGGAGCCGATTAAATACGTTAAGGGCTGCCATCGAATCAAGCCGAACCATGCACACCGTGATGTAGATGACACTTGATCTCTATCATCCAAGCCTGAGACTGTAACACAATGTTTTCCCTTATTCTTGTGCCCTTTTCTGATGACAGTATTATAATTGGTTTGTTAAGCCAGCTGAGTCTTTGTTCTTTGGCTCAGTACCTATTACTGGGGTGGAAGCAGCAGCAGCAGCAAGCACGCTGTGCGCCGTCAATGACCCATGAAAATGAGAACCATGGCCAGCTTTGGAGTGCGAACTCGACCGGTGTAGAGATGGAGAAAGTACGTAACACAAGCAAGATCATTGCACGCTGCCATTTCAGGGCTTAAGTGATGAGCTCAAGCAGCAGGGCTAATAAGAAAGATCTCCAAGTGGGTTTTGGTGATGGAGATGGATCATGTTGGTTGAGAGGATGTACTCCTGAGTCAGTCACCTCATTAGCAAGTTCAGTAAAGCTAGGTTTTCTTGATTTGGATCATATGTTGGAATTGAAATTTCCAAGTAAAATTCAGGATTAAGAATCTAGGATCTAAAGAGATATGAAGCAACTCGAAATTTTGATATATCAGTATGACCAATCCTATGAGAAAGCTTTGTAACTACACTTTGCAAATAGTGGAGGATTTTGTTTCCTTCTTTTCCATCTCAAGTAGGGCAATCGATTCCTTTTATCGACGGAATATCGTAAGATCAATCATGAAGTTTATTTGATTATCATTTTATGTATGCTTTGACATCGTATGAAAAAGAAAATAACCAAAAGGAATGTTAAAGTGCTGACTCATAAATTTTTGCCTAAAGATCTCTCGTACATTTTATAGAAATTAGGAATCGAAATTTGTCGATAATGATGGAATTTGACTCATAAAAATAATCGACATTGCATAATTTCGCATTTGTATCACATGTAGATACTAGGAATTTTTTTGTTTGTTTGTTTAGGAATGGCATATCCTCATAGAATGAAACATAGGTCCGGTCGTAAATTGAATTCGAATCGACTAAAAGTGTGAAATGAGCCTGAATTCAGAGGAAAAGGACTTCAAATTCATTTGAATTTTTAATACCGAACCCACGTGAGGCCGGCCTCTTTGTGATAATCGGCCATCCCCGTTCTTATTCTTGCTTGGCCGAATGATTTCATGTGCGATGCATGTTAAATTAAAACACAAGATGAGAATATTCAGACACTACTAGATACTGTCTAGTAGATAGATAGGAAACGTGAACTTGACCCAAATAGGCTGAAATATCATAAAAAAGGTGAGGAAGAATAATAAATTTTTTTAATTCCATCTTTTGAAGATACAATTCAACCATATATTCACATATTCTCAAAAGGGAAAGAGATAATCTAAAGGGGGAATTATGGATAGAAAGCAAGCTAAACAGTGGGTGAAGGGAAGTTGTGGAGACTTTGCCAAAAAAAAAAACGAAAAAAGAAAAAGAGGAAAGAGGGACACTCGCGACCGGCAAGAGGAATACAAAAAGAGGGAAAGGCCAAAAACTTCTAAGGCTGAAAAAGCAGACGAAGGATTCCGGTGTTCGTCGTGTTCTCAAGGTGAAAAAATCTGAAATTCTTGTTCCTAAACCTTTCGATTAGTTCAATTTCGTGGGCCTACGAATGTTTTACTTTGATCTTGTTCAAGTGTTTACTCCCGAGTGCATTCATAGCCCAAATTAAAAAATGCAAATCGACTCGTTTCGGATATGATTCACTTTGAACCAATTGCCTTTGCATTCGGTTTTGCTTTCAGTTTATTTCGATAAGGATTTTTAGTTTATAATTTGTGTTTCGATTTGAATTAGCTTACATTGATTATTCATTGTTTAAACATCCATGCATGATAACTTAGATTTTTACGTTGTTTGTATTTATGAAAAAATCCAAAAAAATAAATAAAAAATATCTATGCATGACAACTTAGAATTTTACTTGTGCTTTGGCAGCCACTTGCTTCATCTGCTCCTTTGTGCTGTGGATTATTGTCGTGGTCCTTGGTTTAAGTTCAGCTTCAGTTTTGGTTAGTTTACTTTGGGAATTTTGGTGCTTATGCCTCGGGATCTTGCACTATGGAGGTTTGTTTATGGTGCTTATGGTACCTTTTTGCCTTTCCAATGCTAGTTCCGTACAAATTGACAATAAAAGATCTAGAAAGATAATAAAAAAAAAATCGCATGCAAATCGTTTGGTAGAAGAGAAAAAAAATATCAATATAGATGGAATTGGCATAACCAAATTACGAACGTATCAATCTTTGATTCGCAAAAGTAAATCAAAATTTCGTATCTTATCTAACCCTCAATCGACCCATAATAGGTTAGTGACTACTCCTAAGTTTAATGACGAATGAATAATTAAGAAATCAAATTGCGATATGTAGGATTTGAGAGAATTCATGCTAAGTGCAAGCGCTGCACTTTGCAAGAGGGGCTGTCGGGTTCACTTTGGGAGAGTTGCGACATAAAGAGAGGCTAAAAGTTTCAACAATAGTTCACCACTTTGAGTTCTTTTCATTCCGTGTTATAAATATCACCTCAATTAATTTCAATTCGTATAATCTATCTTATGAGCAGACGCGTTTGGATTGATTTTTACTTTTCACTTAATCTAAATTTTGCGTCACACTTTTTTTAGTTCGAAACGCCTCAAACTTTCACGACATATAAATATTGGTTTGTGAATCCACATATAATCTTTCATAATTTTTTGTTTGATTCGGATAATATTTTAATTTTTCACATAGAAAGAAAAAAAACCGTCTTTTGCTTTAGGTAAATTACCAATAACCACGCCATAAACATTCTAGAGCACGTTTGAAAATGAATTCGAAGAACAGCTATTAAGGAGCGAAACCCTTGGATTGAAAATTTTAATTTAAGTTGCCCTAAATACTTTGATTCGATTTTAATATTTTGCTTCTTCGAAGAAAGAATTTAATCATATATCTTGTAATCGGATCTCTATCTTCCTAGATTGCATTTAAAATGCAATAAACCGTCAATGGACATTATATAAATTATAAGGATATTAAAAGTTACATAATAATTTCAATGTTAATGTATACTGCCTCATTCATCCGGCACCGGTGCATTGCCATCGCCATGGCATGGCATGATGATGAGCACGTTCGACCTTTCAGCGACCGACGACGAAGGTCGCACCGAAGACAGGGCCGTCGCCATTGTTTGGTCCGGACACGTGTCGAGCACCCACAACTTCGATGGAGAGAGAGTAGAAGAACTCCGTCTTTCGGGGGCTGATGGCCACGCCCTCGGGCTGCTTTGAACGATGGCGCAGAGTACACGGAAGACCAATCAACCCCGCCTCCCTCAAGGAAAATCATATTAAAAACTGAGGAATTTCTCTAAATCCGTGCCTTCTTGGCTCTCATGCAGCTTGATCGACGTGCTCTCACCTTCACGTCCCTCTGTTCGTGCTGTTCACATTCTTGATTCTCTCTCTCTCGGTCGAGTTCGCAATGTCAAGGTCATCTCTTTCGCTCTCCTTCCCCGTCTAGCAATCTGCATTGTTGTGCTTTTACATGTTGATCATCATGGTTCTGATCGGCTCCTGTGAGGGGATCGTAAAAGAGTAGATTGAGCAGTATCTGGGTGATTATAATTTTTCCTTTTGGATCAATTTGGGTGCAAAATATATCTTCTTTGTACTTTGTAGAGCTGCATTATCAATTTCACCATCAATGTCAATCTTTCTGTTAATTTCTTTGTTGGCCGCGGCGGCGAGACCTTTCCGTATGTTCATCCATCTTTCCAGTTTCGCTGCTGATGCCATTGCAAAAAAACGTTCTTCGCGATTTTTCTTGCAGTTTCTTGAACGGTCGGATTTGAAGTCTTTCGGAATCGGGCTTCATATAGAGCAAACTCAATACAGTGGGATATTTTCTCTTGGAGGTGGAGCATCCGTTGGGGACATTCAAACATCTGTCTCCTGCAGGTCAGGTTTCTTTCATATGGTTCTTCCTATGATAGGTTTCCAGTATTTATGGATTTCACTCTTCGGTCGCGTCAAATTGGGCCTCCTAAGGTACAAAATAGGTAATGAGGAACAAAATTAGGAAGAACGGTATCATTTTATGAGTTTGCCTTTTGTGGATGGAGGAAAAACGTGGCACTAGAGCGGACAGTTAAATAGACTGGATATTCGCGTAGAGATCCTGAAGTCTGTGCAAGAAGCATATTCTTGCTAAGGTTTTTGTTTCATGAATTGTGTGTGTACATGATTTTCAGCATATCAACATCATATGGAATAGCAAAAAAAATTAGCGGTCCTGTCGCTACTGTTTTAAGTTTAGAGGTCACGGGACGCTTGATAATGACTGTTATTCGCCCAATTCGTTGTTGCTTCTTTGTCAAGTTACCTTTGTCATGCTGTGTCATGGCGCCTTCCTGTTCTTGGAGCTACTTAACCATAATTTCTTAAGACAGATAGTGGAGCCATTTTCCCTGGTTTGCTTGCTTCATGATGCAACTAGTCTAAAAGCGTTGTCTGCATTAGCTACAATGCCATGGCTTGCTGACCTGTTTGTTGTTCACCATATGACACAAACATGGATGATTCGTCTGTATCGATTACCAAACTATTCTGCTTCTGTTCCTTTTTTTTTCAACTTCACTCAAGCCATCATTTTTGCCCTGTAAAGCGTCACGAAGATAGGTAAGGATGATCAATGGAATGTCCGTTAGGTTGCAGTGAGAGGTGAAAGGGTGAGAACAGAAGCTAGTAGTTTTTGGTTGGTGATCTTAGAGGTTCCTGTCTCGAATGGTAATTAGAGTGTGCTTAGATCTTCCGGATGTAAATCAAGCTCTTCTTTGGGAATGCTTTTGCAAGGTCCTTTGATTACATAATGCAATTCGCGCCAACTCGGCCCTACCTTCTTTTTCACCCTGTAGAACCACACTCCAGCAAATTGCATGCTCCAGAGGACCTTTCGTTGCATTTGATCATATTAGGCAATGGTTGACATAAACTTTTCTCTTATTTTAGGCACCGAGAACTGCCTTGCGGTTGCCTCGGATTTTCTGCTAAATTCAATTTAGTAATGGAACCTTTAGCGGCAAAGTCCATGAAAGAGAATGGGAAACCCGACAGATCCTATCAGACTGTGAACAATGACATTGTTCCCATCGAGAATAACAACGGTGAGGTCGAAGGCAATAAAATGTAATTTCCGTATCCATGTCTACTGTCATCTCTTTTTCTCGCTTACTCGTAATGTTATCTCCCTCCAGCAAAACAAAGAGTGCTCCTCATTGAATGGTTGAGCAGCATGTGTCCGGATTTAGTCTTACCTCTACAAGCATCGGACGAGGAGTTGAGATCAAGCTTGATTGACGGGTCTGCCCTGTGTCAGATCTTGAAAAGGTTGAGACCTAGTTACATCAACGAGGTAAATGAGATGTCTTTTGTTTTTTTTAAATATACTACAGTTGGAAGATGAGTTTTGTTTATAAACATGCTTAGATTTATAGGGAGGTTCTTTCGATCACTCTTCAGCCCCTCATAGAGACCGGATCAAAAGGTTCTTAGCAGCAGTGGATGGGATGGGGATTCCCAGGTTTGAGATCGCAGACCTAGAGAAGGTATTGTCTTTTGGATGCATTTTCATACATTATGCACATATAAGAACTTTCCAGCTTTCTATCTTTTGAATTGCATAGTCCATATCTCGCTTGTCGATTCATAAAAGAGGGGACTGATCCTTTTAATACAGACATGAATGACCTTGCTATGTATGTAGTTTATAGGGGTACACAAAGATTGATATATGCCACTTGAAGAAAATCTCTGCCAAATGCCCACTAATCAAATCTTCGGACACCCTTCCATTTGATGCTCTCACAAACTTCTTCACTTCTTGTTCCACTATAATGTTCTCATTTTGAATGTTCTAATAATGAAGGGATCTATGAAGCCTGTAATAGAGTGCCTTCTGACGATTAAAGCTCAGCTCATGCCAAATGGTAATGCAGGTACTTTCCACAATTTTTGTTCAGCTCAATCTGCATCTTCAAAATGGTTGATGTTCTCCTGGCTAATTTGACAAGATGATCTTCTTGCATGTTATGACAAGAGAGGCGCAAAGTTTTGGCAGAGTCAAAATTCCAACGTGGTTTGCGAAGTCCTGTCATGTCAGGTCTCTCTCTCTCTCTCTCACGCACACAGTCCCACAGGAAGTTCTATCTTTCATTTGCACACCTTTCGCTGAAGCATGGAATATATTATTTAACTTTCATTACAGAGCCATCGGCTACACTAATGCATCATGTCGGGCTTAAGTTCCATGAGGTGTTTCAACTGAAGCAAGGTCAATATGCAGACCTTCCGGCAGCAAAGATCTCGGAGATGATGAAGTCAAATAGTTTGGATGTAAGCTTTTGTGTTTTGATTTATGAAGATATTTCATGAGCTTATCTTAAATTGCTCTGAAAATTATTAACCTAATTTGCCCTGGATCCTTCCTGCAGAATGCCCCCACCCAATCACTTTTAAGTGTGGTTAATGGAATTCTCGATGAGAGCATCGAAAGGAAAAACGGCGAAATACCTCATGTATGCTGAACAATTCGCAATCAAAGTGGAAATGTTCACACATTTAGGTTTATAGTTACAATGAACCGTTAATTTATGATTTTTAGTGCTTTTCCTACTCAGCGTGTCGCATGCCTCTTGAGAAAAGTTGTGCAGGAGATAGAGCGGCGTATATCAACTCAGGCAGAACATTTAAGAACTGTAAGATGCATCAAATTATTCTTGGCGTTCTATTGATTCTATTAGATGATTGCTTAATAAACGTGCCGTGCAATCAGCAAAATAATCTCTTCAAGGCTCGTGAGGAGAAGTATCAATCTAGGATTAAGGTACTTGAAGCGCTGGCCACTGGACCTTGCGAGGAGACAGAGGTCAGTGAAATGATTAACTTGGTGCAAATGGAAGGTTATATTTGAGTTTGTAATTATGTCAGATACAGAATTCATAGTGTACTTTTGTCAATGCACAGATTTCTGTGGATCGGCTTCGGCGACTCCAGGTGAAGTGCCAGTTTTTTTATTATGTGTGCATATTTTCTATCAGAACTATGAATCCATTGGAACATCTTGAGGACACTTGCGATATGATTCAGTGGTGCTCTCATCATGCAGACCGAGAAGATCAAGATGGAAGAGAAGATCGAAGAGAAGAGGAAGCTTGAAGATGAGGACTTAGCTAAATCGACTAAAGAGAAGGAAAGCCATAACTTAGAAATTTCGGCATTGAAGCAAGAGCTGGAAATGGCAAAGAAGTCATACGAGCTCATTCACTTGCAAATGGAAACAGAAGCTAAGGCAGCTAAAATGGCACTCGAAGAGAGGACAAGAAAACTCGAGCAGGACTTGGCAGGATACAGAAATAATGTTCAGGAGCTGGAAGCGGCAAAGAAGACGTACCAGCTCCGTCACTTGCAAATTGAAACAGAAGGTAATGCGGCTAAATTGATGCTTGAAGAGAGGATAAGCAAACTCGAGCAGGACTTGGCAGGCTCAAGAAATAAGGTGAAACAACTTGAGGCGTATTCGGAATCCAAAAACCAAAAGTGGAACAAGAAAGAACACAGTTTCCATAGCTTTATGGATTTTCAATTTGGGGCTCTACGTGTAAGCTGCATCTTCTCTGTCTCTGGAATTGATTTCGTGCTGTTGTGGATACACACTCGTGCCTCTAAATGACTAAAGCTTCCAGGAACTAAGGGTCTCTTTCAAGTCCATCAAGCATGAACTTCTGGTCACCCAAAGAAGCTATTCAGAGGAATTCAACAGCGTTGGTTGGTTCACCAGAATTTTTCTTCCCATCAATGCAAATTTTCTAAATTTATGGAATGATTTCAAAAGTCCGCTCAATTTTTTTCTGCAGGACTTGAGGTTGAAGCATTAGCTGAAGCAGCAGAGAACTATCACCAAGTTCTTGCAGAAAATAGGAGGCTATTTAATGAGGTTCAAGATCTAAAAGGTTAGTGAACTTTGACTCGCACTTCCAATATGTGCGGCATTCGTGAAGGTCGCAGCTTTTGATTTTTGTAGCTTGTGTGTTGCACAGGTAATATCAGAGTGTATTGTAGGATTAGGCCCCTACTTCCTGGACAGAGTGGAAAACAGTCGATCATCGAACGTACTGGTGATGATGGACAGTTGGTTGTTGCTAATCCCTCCAAACAAGGCAAAGATGGCCATCGCATGTTCAAGTTCAATAAGGTGTATGGTCCGGCTGCTTCTCAAGGTTTCTCTCTATACGTTTTTTTATCATGTGCTTTTTAAATAGTCTCCGGGTATTTACCTGTCGAAATTAGTCATGTATGACTCATAGATTTTTGTTTCTCTTAAGCTGATTTTGTTTGAGTTTCTGATTTAGTGATCCTCTAATTAAGAATGTCTTGCTTCTTGCTTGATTGCTGGCAGAGATGGTATATTCCAACATCCAACCCTTCATTCGTTCTGTTCTTGATGGATATAATGTGTGCATATTTGCTTATGGCCAAACTGGTTCGGGAAAAACCTACACTATGGTACAATTCCTCTCTACATTTGCATTTAGCTTGATAAAGGTTTTGTTATCCTTATAAAGTTACTCATTGTTATGCGATGGCCATGTCAGAGTGGTCCTAGTGAAGCGACTAAGGAGAGCTGGGGTGTTAACTATCGAGCTCTCAATGACCTTTTCAATATCTCTGAGAGCAGAAGAAAAGCCGTAGTGTATGAAATCTTGGTTCAAATGGTTGAGATCTACAATGAACAAGTGCGCGATCTACTATCCAGCGGTGGCTCCCAGAAGAAATATCCTTTTGCAGCATTGTAATTACTTTAAGTTAAATTAAATAAGATAATGTTTTCATCGCGGAAGTTCCAAACTTAAATAGGAAGAACTGATTCCCTACTCTGCTACTTGGTTTTCATTAACATGCTTACACTAGGGGTTTCGGCAATCTCTCAAACGAGTGGTCTAGCTGTTCCAGATGCTAGCATGCATCCTGTCAGAGCGAGCTCGGATGTATTAGAACTAATGGACATAGGGCTTAAGAATAGAGCTGTTGGTGCCACCGCATTGAATGAAAGAAGTAGCCGCTCGCATAGGTTCTTGATCTCTTGATGTTCTAAGTCCTAATGCATTTCTGTGGTTCCGAGCTGTAATTTTCTCTGAAATTTTGTGGCGACAGTATTGTGACTGTGCATGTTCGTGGGACGGACGTGAAGACTGGAAGTACGTCACATGGTAATCTTCACTTGGTAGATCTTGCGGGAAGCGAAAGAGTCGACCGCTCAGAAGTAACTGGTGACAGACTGAAAGAGGCACAGCATATAAACAAGTCGCTCTCCGCCCTCGGAGACGTCATTTTTGCTCTTTCGCAGAAGAGTCCTCATGTGCCTTACCGTAATAGCAAGCTCACTCAAGTCCTACAGAGTTCCTTGGGTAATCCTCTTAAAATTGCCTTGAAGCTGCTTATCTTGTCTCTATAAGATTGTAAGAGTGGAAAACTGACAAGAACCTCCAATGTGTGATTGCCGATTCTCGATGCAGGTGGTCAAGCAAAAACACTGATGTTTGTGCAGCTCAATCCCGATGTGGTATCGTATTCGGAAAGTATGAGTACCTTGAAATTCGCCGAGAGAGTCTCTGGGGTTGAGCTCGGGGCAGCGAGGAGTAGTAAAGATGGCAGAGATGTTCGGGAACTGATGCAGCAGGTAATTTCTGTCTCCTTAGCGATAATCCATGGACACACTATTCCATGTCTGCCAAAACTTTGATTACCACCTTCAGAAAAATGTGCAAACAATGTTAATATCGTAGTCTTGTACTTAATTCTGTGGTTCGTATGAAGGTGGCATCTCTAAGAGACACTATTGCCAGAAAAGATGAGGAGATCGAGCGGTTGCAGTTGCTTAAGGATCTCAAAAACGTGTATCCCTCAGTAGACAAGCGTGGCGTGGCCTCGCCATACGATGCTTCCTCTCCTAGCCAAATTCCCTCCAAAGGTGTAGGGCTTAATGATCCTGAGAATGCTTCAGCGTACAGCGATAAACACTATGAATCCGGTTCGCCTGTCCCTGGGGATGACATGTACGGGGACCAGGACTCTGAGGAGAGAACAAGTGATTTTTCCGATTGCTCTGCCGAATATAGTTTGTCCTCTGACACGACTGAACGGCCGGATAGCTTAGAGAAGTAACTCTCTCTCGCTCTCTCTCTCTCGCCCTCGCTCTCTCTAACACAAGGGAAAAAAAAAACCAAACAATGGAATGTCGGAATAATCTTAACCTTGTCATCATCAGAAAAGTTGATTCCTGTAGTTCCATGTAGAAGCATTCTAGATTCAGTTCGAATCGATATGTCATTCCGCTAACTTGCTCTCTCTTTATCAGGCCAAAGTCAGGACTCAAAGCTCCCCCGCCCTTGCGAAAGTCGGCCTCTCGGGAATCACTGAAGTCTTCGACAAGTAAAACACCCGTTGCTTAGATCTGTTGTGCTCTCTTTGAAACCGAACATTTAAATGAATGTGTCCTGCTCTTATATCAGGTGCCAGGAAAACCGTGACCACTCCGACCGGGTCTTCTACTTTGCTCAAACCGCCCAGACGGTGGCAGTAAAACAAGAAGTCGGTTCGAACGCCGCTGTTTTCCGGAGCTGCTCTCCCGGTTTGTGAATATATCCCAATCACTTTACTCGGCCACAGTTCTTCTGTCAATGCATTCATATTTCCTTTTCTGCTCATTCCAGTTCGAGTTCAGATGGATAACATCATGTAAATAGGCGTTAGACGTTCCACCTTTCTTTTTTTCCTTTTCTTTTGGTTATCTGAGAGATTGTAAAAATCAATTTTGTTGCTCGCTTGTCGATGTGGATACCAGATACCAATTGTAAATTAGGCACCATCTCGATCGTTCATGTTATTGATGTAGATTTTGACGAAAATTCGGTTAATTTTTTTTTTTGTGAAAAGATATGTTCTCCTTATAATTAATTTGCACATTAGATGTAAATTGAAACGGTGAAAAATACACGCGAATCTGTTCGTGCCGAAAGCACGGGTAAATGGTCTAGCTCATTGTGTCACAATCATTTGTGAAGTCTTGATGCTTCGAGATGTATTATCTTTACCCAATGAAGAAAACTATCGATTGGAAGGCTTATAGTGAAATGGATTTCAATGATGGGTCCATCTCAGCTCTTGTGCAAACTAGCCCAACAAGTATGGACGATATTGAGAGGCAAAGAAAATATTGAAATCTATGGTAATTGGAAAGACATCTACTAAATTTTCAAGTATAAAAGATTGAGTCAAATTACATAGCTACCATCTTTGACATAAAGTCAGACTGCTGTAGCACTTAGTAAATGAATCTCCTTTCTATCAGAGAATGAATCCTAGCTTGTGAGACATCTCATGATGACCCAACTCTAAGATTTTATTTTATTTTTTGGCACTTTTTCCATGAATCATGATATGTCATTCTATCTATAGCCATCTTCATTGTTGATTTATTGCCTTTTATTTTCCATTTCCCCAAATCAAGTGGGGTCTTCTAGCAGTCCAAACAACTTTGATTTTATCTCCCTTTTGAAGCTTCCCATGTGATGACCCCCAACTTTTTATTCAATTCCCACTCCAAATCTTGCAGCTTTGCTTGTACATCTCTTTGCCTTTTAATTCATCCTCCAAAGATAAAATCCCATGTAGATAACACCCTAATTTGAAAAGCTAAAGCCACTCTTTTCTCTATCTTCACGTTCCTTGCTTTGCCTTTGGCTTTTCACTTTCAATATTCAAAAGATCCCATCGTCAAACCGGCTTTAATCACAATTCCTTTCATAGATTCCATGTCTCCAGAATTCCTTGTCACCCACGTGTAATCACTTTGATTTGCAGGTCCCACACCAATTCTGATCTGCTTTTTTTTTTCCTTCCTTTGCAAGTATTTACAAAAGGGTGTCTAGGGATATTCATTTTCATGCACACTCATGCATCTTCATCATCCAGTCATCAAAGCAATATGTGTTAGAAAAAGTAATGGTGGGGTCAATGTGCTGGGAAGAAAAGTGGTGAAGACTCTCTTTGCAGCTTCCCTTGCCAAACCCTAACTTTGCCCATTTTCTCTTCACACCAATGAAGCTGCTCTTCACCCAAGTCACTCATCCTCAAAACCCTAGACACCACCTTCAGGTCTATCAGGCCCATCAGTATCTCCATCTCCTCATCCACGTTGAGCTTCCTCTTCCTTATGCATTTCCGCGTCTGGCGAAGATCTTTGAGCTTCATCTTCTTCTGCTCAATTCATAACATAACGTCAAGAAGCAAAAAGAGATAAAAGTTGAATGGACGACCCTTGATCATGAATTATATATGAATGGGAAAGAGATAAGATAGCATTATTAATAAGTGTTAATGCCAAAGCACCAATAAAAGACTTAGACTAGAGACTTACTTTGTTATTAACTTTCTTCATGAGGGTAAGAAGTGCAGGATCAACAGAGCTTCTTTTGTGCCTCTTAAAGAAGGCTGCTAATACCTGGCAGGGTCTTGCCTTATCGGCCTTGAGAAAATTCATGAACGTTTGGATACAGTCTTCCATTATCATGAGGAACGCCGCTGACGAAATCCTCGACCGAAAACCCTCCTCCTTGATTTGATCATCTTCAGAATCTTTCATTAGATAGGCCAAGATCAAACAAAAAGAGATGCTTAATTTTTCTCGAAAAACATAGCAACACATATATTATGGTGTTTCATGCTTCACTGAATATGCGAGGACTTCACTGTACAAAAATGAAAAATCATGGAGTAGCATGTTCTTTTTTTCATCTGTTTTGAACTCTTACCTTGGTATTCCGGCACTTGAAGTAGTTTTGGTGCCAAAAGCCTCATCCGAGCATAGACTTCGGGTCGCCGGCCCTGTTCATAAGGCTCGTTTTCTATGTACCGTTGCAAGAGAACTTGGAACTGCTGAAATTGTTGTGCAATATGAGCAGGACATCCGAGATCGAACTCATGGCGAGCAGCCCGCTTGCTCTGGAACTTCTTGTGGTTCCAATTTAGAGCTTCCCATGTCAAGCAAATCTGAGCCACATACGCTGCCTCCAGTTCTCGATATGGGTTGTGACGGACATCCGGCGGCTTCTTGTTTATGGTTGCGATTTTATGGACAATCCTCTCTGATATTGATCTAGGATACACTTTGATTGATCTCAATGACTCTGAAAAAAATTAATTTGACTAAGCTTTTTTAAGAGGTGATCATCTTATTGTACAAGGTAAATTGTTTAAGTACTAAATAATTTGAGATTACCTGTTTCATGAAGCTTTTGCGCAGTGATTCTGTCTAGGAACATCATCTCTTCGTCGTATTTCTGGAAGACGGTGTAGGATTCCCATTTTGGACAACTTCGCCGTGACGAGGAAGAGAACGGGTCTTCGGTCCCCGAATCTCTGCAGTTTATGGAACTCCTCCACTCAGAGGAGCTCTTCGAAGTAGACCCAATGGTGCACGAGTCGCCAAAGATCTCCTCATCCTCGTCCTTCTCAATGATGACTCGAGACCTCTTGTTCTTCAATTCCAACTGTGGTTGCACAACATCACTCAGGCTCCCATTATTTCCTGAGAAATGATCAGTCCTATCTTCCTTCTCCCAATGTTCTTGGTCATAGCAATCTTGTGCACAACATCAGTAAAGTTAGATCATCAGAACTAGCGAAACATCAATATGAACAAATATCGAGATACAGAAGGCATGATTCTGACATTGTACCTTTGTGTTTTCCAACATCATGTGCCATGTCCTTCTTGCGTCGGTCCGCGTCTGTTCGTGACATCAGTCCAACTTCATCAGTTGGACCGGAATCCTGAAGAGAATCGGAGGTCGTAACCTCCTCTTCAACACCATCTTCTTCCACTTCACTTTCCCAATCATGATGGCCAAGGGATGAGTCTTTAGCAGAGACCAGCTCATTGGTGGTGTTGCTATCATCAGTCTCTTCGTGAACTAATTGCTCCTCGTGATCAATCTCTTCTTCTTCTCCTCCACCTCCTCCTCCTTTTCCTTCTTCCATGAGAAAAGTCTGATGTCTTTTTGGGCTATTGGCACCATGATGGTAGAATAGCAGAGCCTCTCCACCATGAATAATGTCAGCCACCAAGTCATTTTCCCTGGTGCCCACTTGGTAATACCTGCTCTGCTCATAGTGTTCTTGAATCTCCTCTTCTTCTTCTTCTTCTTCTTCTTCTTCTTCTTCTTCTTCAACTTCCTCCTCGGAGAAGCAATCCTCATGTTCAGCTTGATTCCTGCAAAATATAGAATTAAGCCCAGAGCATTAGCAAACATCATTATGTTTTGACTTAATCAAGAAAAATCGACATCGAGATAGAATGCGGTACCTTTGAAACAAGGTTATGTTTGCAAAGAAGTGGAATAGCTTGGAGAGCAAAATTGTAGAGACAAAGTAGAAGAGGAGGAGGAGTTTGAAGGAGCTGGAGATGTTATAGAAGAGACTCTGAAGAGCTTCTTCTTTGGAACATGGCATTTTCTTTCTTGATGATCTCTTAATCTCTCCAATGAGTGTGAGTCTCCTCCAACATAAAAAGACACAAAGCACTCCTAGATGAGTAGTAAAATAAACGAAAAGCACTAACTTTGGTTTGGTTTGGTTTGCTTTGTTCATGGTCCATGAAATTCTTTTTTGTGTACCTAATTTACCCCTCTTCCTTTTCCCATGTCTTGTGGTAGTGACTTGAATTGTATGGCAAGGGCGATTTCGTCACCGAAACGGTCTATTACACCCAAATAGTTTTGTTTTTGAAGTACCCATATAGATTTCAACTCACATCTTATCTGATCCGTAACTTAGTGGGTAGCTCATGAACCCATGTTTTTCTACTTAGAGAAAAAGAGATAATTCCTTGTTAATCCCGAAGTATAAGTACCACATATATCATGTCCTAATGCTTTATAGACGTTTGGAAGTTTTAGATAAGGCTTAATTCCCTAAGATTCCCTTAACTTTAGGCAAAGGCCACCAAAAACCTCCAAATTATACCTACGGTGACACATTTATTCTCAATTTTTTTTCGTAACACCAAAAATTCCAAATTTGTACCTGTGTGACATATTTACCCTTCGTCATTGTTCAGTCAATGAGCACTGTTAGAAATCTACCTACATGGAGTATTTTGACATGGTGTCCGCGTGGCTTAAGTGAAATAAAAACAACGTTATTTTGGCTAAAAAATTATCTAATAGAACCATTAAAGAATGGTAAATGTATCATATAGGTACACGTTTGGGTTTTTCTATGTCATAAGAAAAATTTTAGGGTAAATGTGTCACAGTTGTCATAGTTTGAGGCTTTCGATGTTACAAAAAAAGTTATGGGTAAATATGTCACAGTGGATATATTTTAGGATTTTGGATGGCTTTTTCCCTTCTACCCTTTACTTTTTTTGTCTGAAAAAAGTCACCAACTTTCACTATTGTCCCAAATCTGCCACAGCATCAAAAAATTGCCACTAGTTTTTTCAAAGTTTTTAGCATTGGAGCCAGTTAGAGGTTCATTATTAGAACCCGCGTCTTTATTAACACCCTCATCTTCCTATAGAACAACAATTGTCTCCTAATGCTGGTAATTTTGAAGAAACTAGTGATGATTGGGGTAGATTTGTGATTACAGTTAAAGTTAGTTATTCTTTTTAGATAAAAAAAATATTTAAGACAGAATTGAGATCGAACCTAAAATTTGAGATTTTCTAAGGAATTATCCTTTTAGATAAATCATGGAATTGTTACAGAGAACCATTTAATATTCTGCATGGTTTGAGGTGTATGTTTAGATTGGACCCAAGAAAAAAAAAATACATACTTTTCTTTACCATAAAAAAAGAGAACATAAATAAATACATGTTTGGCTGCAAAATGGAAGTGAAAAAGACGTGTTGATATTTTGATTGGTGTAGCGAGATACGACCCAAGGAGACTTCGTGGTCAACTCTGATGAACTATGAAGAAGATTCCACGTAATGCTCTTTGCGTTAAAGTGTCAAAGACTCTTCACTTATAATAACAAAAAAAAAAAAGTGACAAAAACCCTTGTTTTTCTTTACCTTCTTTTAAAAAATGTATGTAGAAACAAAAGTTAAAAGAAGAGACCAAAACCTAGCTACACGCATCCAAAGTGTTGCTTCAGCTTTTGCAAAAGAATTGTCAGTAAATATTAAATATTCCGAGAAAACATTTAAGAATTGAATTTAATAAAGAATCTAGAAAGAGTTAAGAGAATGCATTGGGCCTGTTCTCTAGTCGGCTTGGTCGAGAGGTTTCAGAGTATTCTTTGCCTCCAGAATGCATGAAGAGGCCTTTTGGAAAAGTTGGACACGATCTAAGTTTGATTTCTCTTACAATTAAGCCCTTTCTTCTCCTCTTAATTAACTTGTTAATTAAGGTTTCTTGGCGGCTGCTTTCTAATCGATTAGTGTAGACGCGCCTTTTTCTCTTTTTCATGCCGAACTTAGGGACACCTAATCAAATGTTACATTAAAAAAGCAGCAACCCTTTTTTTTTCTTTTATTTGGAAATACGATACACGGCTTAGAAGAAGCTCAAACCATGCGTTATTTGAATAATTAATCTCATGATGTGTGTCGATAAGATCATATGATCAAAAGGTTAATCAAGTTGTCAACGTTGGCTTGTCACTGTCTTTCATGCATGTATCATATGGAAACTCCTCTCCATCACAAAGAGGAAAAAAGGAAAATTTGTCCAAAAAGTTCTAAACCTATTGTACGGAAGCCAATTTAGTTCGAAACCTTTTAATTGTACCGATTTAGTCCTAAACATTTTGGCAATTTGCCAATTTAGTCATAAACCTTTCAATTATGTCAATTTAGTCTTAAACCTTTTGATGATTTGCTCCTTTAGTCCTAAACTTTTGACAATTTGCCAATGTACTCCTTTCAGCCAAATATCCCAATAATATGTTTAGGACTAAATTGACAAATCTTCAAAATTTTTAGGATTAAATGAACACAAAAAAGGTTTATGGCTGTTGACACCTAAATTTTAACCATCATTTAATTTTTATTTAGAATTTATTAAATTGCACAAAAAAAAATTAGGGACCAACCCCGGCCCTTAGCCAAAAACATATAAACCATTTAATCTAGTTTTCATTTAGTTTTAATTTAATTTTCAGCATAAACATATTCATGCATTTTGCATTTAAATCGGACCGGCGACGGAATTGGAGTCAATTTGATACGATTTGACCCCCAAGGACCAATTGGGTAGATAATTAAATTTGAGGTCAATTTTGCAAATAACAGAAAGTTGGGGCTCATGACTTGACCTAATATTGTCTATATAAACACCGTTATGCCTCAAGGTTCGGAGGAGCTTAATCAGAATTCTCATTCAGAAAATGCAGAATATTAGTTCAAATACACAAAAAGAGAGCTTAAGGGAGTCTCGACCAACCCCTCCCTCGTCGGCCAAGACTAGTCGAGCCCGCAAGACACCGACAAGGCTCCCCCAACCGTTCCTAGTCGAGCCCTCTCGCAACCAAAGCGAGTCCCTGCAGCGTCTTCATCGGTCCATGACAATTCTTTCGCCCACGTGCGTGCAAACGGGAACAATTGGCACAATGAGACAAAACCGAAAAGCAATCGGTTCAAGCTCTCAAATTCTCCTTCAAGTCTTGCTGCTGGTATTCCGCAAAGTTGCAAAGAAGAAGACAAAAAGGAAGAGAACAACAAAAGAGTAAGGGTCAAACAGAGAAGCCCACGAACAGAGAGGGAAATCAAGGAGGGCCGTGCACAAAGACTTTCTCTTGCGATTTCTACTCCTTCCCGGAGAAAACCTCCCTCCGGCGAGCCTAGCCACAGAGAAGCCCACGAACAGAGAGGGAAATCAAGGAGGGCCTTGCACAAAGACTTTCTCTTGCGATTTCTACTCCTTCTCGGAGAAAACCTCCCTCCGGCAAGCCTAGCCACCGCAAGTCCCGTCGGTCACCGTACCCGAGCCACCGGTCCGACGAGATCCCGATCCAAGGAGATTCGAAAGAGGAAGTCGAATATCCGCAATTCTCAAATTAGTTAAGATTTTATCTTTAACATAGACAATTTTCATGTTTTAAAAATATCAAAAATACAAAAAGATTACATTGACCTATATTAGATACATTTTTTTTAATAAATTAAAACTCTAAAATCCAAATTATGAAAGATTTTTTCCTAATAGACAACGATTTTCTTAAATTGGACAATTCTTTCCGTTGCCATTCGAGAACGATTCTCCGGTTTAGAAAAAATAGGGAAAAATAACAAACCTGATCTATTGCCATTTAGGTTCGGTTCGTTATTTTTCAAAAGTCAATTTTGGATTTATAGATTATTTTTCCGAAAAATTGAAGAAGCTCTGCTCGTGATTTGCTTTGATTGATATCTTTGATTAACTGGAGATTGTGATTATCTTGATCATATTTTATTAAGTTGGTTATATGCTTTCCCTATTTGAATTGTTCAATCGATTTTTGCCATTTCTATTATTATCTTTGCATGTTTAAAATTCTAAAAAATTTCATGTAGATTAGTTTGCATCTTTTAGGATAGATTGCATCCTTAATTAGAATTTTCAGAATATTTTTTAGATAATTTTTGAAATTATTTTTTTAGCTAAATTTAGATTTTGAGATAATTTTTCTAGTTTAAATAAGATAGAATTTTTGGGTTATCTTGATTAGAATTTTAGAATATCTTGAGATAGGTTTCTTTGATAGGATAACATCTAGGGATAGGATTAGAATTCTAAGACAGATTTTTCTTTCTTTTCCTTATTAATTTATTTTTAGGAATATGATATCTTTCTTTCGTAGTTTAAATAAAATAGATTATTTTTATAAATATTTAATTTTCATTATTGATTTCGAAAATCATAAAAAAATTTATTTGCATATCATGCATTTTCATGTCATATACCATACTGTTCATGCATGTCATATAGTTTAGTAATGTCATGTCATATCATATAGTCTAGGCTCATTTAGTATCATATTTAGGTGCATTCATGTTAGCCCGTCATTAGATTAGGTCGTGCATTTAGATTAATTTCATGCATTTCATATAGGTTAGTCTTTTTCCTAAAAAAAAAAGTGAAAATCAAAAAGAGGGAACTTAATTGTTTGGCATGTGCTCTGTGCTATTTATCGCTTGATTTGTGGATTTTTGTTTCATTGATTGCTTACTTGTGTGATAACCTATGCTTAGTGCTTTAGGTTAAAATCCAATCAAGCTACATGCCAATGATTTTTTCATAAAAATGAAAGGTACCGAAAGGGCGTTAGATAAATGTCTAGCGTAATTAAGTCCCCGATCTCATAATCTCTAGTTCGTAGAAATAAAGTAATTCTCCCGTTACTTTATCTAGGTTTCTAATCAATTTACCAAGAAATGATTAGTGGCGACTCCAAATTGAACATTTTTTGATCGAAAATTAAATGAATCTAAGTTGTGATTAGGTAGGACTTGGGAGAGTCTGAGCTAGGTTGGTTAATTTTGGTTAATTAACTTAGTAATCCTTTAGCCTAGGTTTCGGCGAAATGTAGGTCGCGACAATGACTAAATTGGCAAATCGTCAAAAGATTTATGACTAAATTAGTACGATTGAAAGGTTTAGGACTAAATAGGCTACCATACAATAGGTTTAGAACTTTTTGGACAATTATCCCAGAAAAAAAGAAAACATAGGAACTTTTCTTTTGCAATATTGTGATCAATGTGGTCTCCCTAATTATGGTGTGATCAAAGAGAAATTGTGACAAAATGGTTGGACGTTGTTGCGTTCTTGTTGACCTCTAACACTTAGAAGAGGAGGATAAGCATATTTTGATTTCTTTTCTAGCCAAAAAGTAAGGTATACACTACACAAAACAATATATGTATTTATTCGTGTGTTGAAACTAGAAGAATTGGGTTAATACATTATAGTTTCTCCAAATGAAAATTCGTATTTGAATATTTTATCGAGCAGGGGTAAAAGCCTACTTATTGAGTTTTCAGCCAACTCCACATCTCTTACATAATTACTTGATGTGGGTCTCATTTCTCACTGACATCCTTAAATGTGCACCTTAACAGTGAAGAGAAGACTCATAAAGATGTTGATGAGAGTCTGTAACATTTGGAAACGAGAAATCATGAGGAGGTGCGTGAAAGAGAGGAATGAGTACAGTTATATTTACATAACACATGCTTATTCCTACCACATAATCTACTAACAGACACTGATGGTCAAAATTTATAGCATGGATGTCAACTAATCCTAGAATTATTCTATGTTGTAAACTTCACAAAGAGGAGGGGGACTTTGACGAGGGACAAGATAGCACACATAATCTACTAACAGACACTGACGGTTTTAAAACAAGTCAACTGATTTTCATATTATTTTGGCTAAAGTATACAAAAATGTAAGTGGTCGAGCTTTACTCTACCAAAAAAAATAAGACATTCCTAGTTGAATGCTGTATTGGCTACTATATGGCGACTTCCTATATCCATCATTTCGAATTATTAGCTATATTTGTAATGCTGGGGATGCCCCTAAGCTGTTGTACTTCATTCGATATATAATACTTACAACTTAAAAAAGAAGGATAGAATTAAAAAAAATTATTTTCTTTGTGATTATTTTATGAAGGGTGATTTTGGAATGGAAAGAGGAGAGCCAATCAAGTCTTTTGACTTAACCAATAAATCTTAAAATCAACCTAGATAGTTTGATCAAAGCAATTCTGATGAGCGCTCTAATTTATCCTGGTGCGATTAGAACTCTACACAAAATCGCAAACTAGTAGCTAACACGAATTAAGTCTGAACTATGAATATGCACCTAGCATTATAATTTGTACATAAAATTCATGAATGCTTGAGTAAATCCTTCTGGATATATGACTAAACGCGAAAGAGTGTCTCTCTCTTGTCAGTAGAGGGAAAATTACCAAAAAAAGTCCTAAACCTATTGCAATTGTGCCAATTTAGTCCTCAACTTTTTTTTTGCCAATTCAATCTTGTACATTTTGCAATTGTGTAATTTAGTCCATTTGACGAATTTTGGCTGGCCGACAATATAATATTTTAATATTTTTTTTATTTAGCCCAGATCTGGCGAGGCTCGGCCTCACCATGCTTGGGACCTCGCCTAGTGACGGCGAGGAGCGAGGTGGGCGAGGTTGAGCCTCACCAAGGGCTGGTGGGGGCAAGCTTCGCCTAAGGCCAGCGAGGTCGAACTCGCTGACTGGAGGAAGAAGAAGGAAGAAAAAGAAAAGAAAAAAAGAAAATTAAAATATTATGTCACCCGATGGCCGACGCTTGCCAGCGTCCACGTCAACATCGGCCGGCCAAAATTCAATGGATAGACTGAATTAGCACAATTGCAAAAGGTCTAGAACTGAATCGGTAAAAAAGAAGTTTAAGACTGAATTGGCATAATTGTAATAGGTTTAAGATTTTTTTGATAATTTTCTCTTTCAATAAATGGAAACCCCTTTCTTTCTATATGGTAAATGAAAGATTATCATCATTTTCATAGTGACTAGTTTTTATGCATCATTGATCCATCCGAATCAATATGGACTATGTCGTCACAATCTAAGGTAATACTTGGTCTCACATATCCGAATGTCATCTAATCACGGTGATGTTGTCTATTCGATGGACCCGGTATGTGTTTATGTGTGTGTGTGTGTGTGTGTGTGAGAGAGAGAGAGAGAGAGAGAGAGAGATTTCTAGAAGGCCTTGGTTGGAATGGGTAAACGTGAGGCTCAGTACATATAAAATCCAGGTTAGGCTTGAAAACTTCGAGGAGGGCATTGAAGATGAAAGGGAGTGATGTACTCCTAAACACATGGCATGGACAGGAAGAAGGAGATCCAACAAAGAAGCTTCGGTTCTAGACACAGTCTTCTGGTTTGGTAACCACATTAACCACTCATTCAGAACTTCATTTGCCCCCTTGTCCAACCCCACTCTCTCTCTTATTTATTCTATTCCGGTTAAGTCTTTGTGAAGCCGGGACAAAATAGAAACATCTTGGAGCATTCGACATCTATATATATATATATATAGTTAGATATATATATATCTATAGTTAGATTGTGCCATTTGCTAGTGGCTGCGTAAGCTAATAAGCGGTCTGAATGAAAATCGATCCTAGCTGTTCATCTCCCATAATTTCCAATCATATGTCATGATGAATTCGAGTTGAGATTTGTCTATATGTATGGACAAATGCTTGTCTAGACCCAACTTCAAGTAATTAACGGGTATGTTTGCATCGGGTTCAGGGGCCACGGTCGATATATGCATATTCCATATATGTGACAACAGAACTTATATGGCGTAAAAATTCATTGGAAAAAAAGTACAGCTCTTTATGAAGCAAGATTGTTTCCATGATTTAGTAACCCAACGCTCTACTTTTTTCTTGTTATCAACGCGATTCCACCTAGAAAATTAAAAAATACAATGCCCCTTTTTCATGAGATTTAAGTTGGAATCCAAGTTTTTCTTCGCTCTTGATTAACTCATCAATATAACTCGGTGTGTGTGTATATATATATATACCTTTCTTCATCTTTTGGAGAAGATTAAGGTAAGTTTGCGTGTTAATACTTAATTATGTCTTGTTTTATTCTCGTCTACAGCAGCCTAGACCTTTACATGGTTTCAGACAACATAGCAAGAGGATCACCCTCTTCTTTAATTAATGTACATTATCTGCATGCGCAAGTGCACATACAAAAGAGACAGCATGACTGAAAAAAGAATAACTCACAAACACAACTGATAGTGCAGCACACAATATAGCAGACAATTACAAGAAATGGTTGAGTGAATTCATCCCGCATCCCGCTAAATTACGAGTCAATCGCGTATAAAGAAATAGCAAGACTCGCGCTGAAATTCTCTAGAACAAAATTTCTCTATACTCCCATGTTTTGATTTATACTATGATTGTTTCAATCCACCACATTATCTGCAATATATATGTTTTGAGAGAGAGAGAGAGAGAGAGAGAGAGATTGGTTATGACGAGAGCAAAGAACAAGTGTACACAGAATAATGCTGGGAATAGTAGGAAAGACGTGTTCCCATTGGACAAGCTCGAGGTTTTCTTGGGGATGGGTGGGTAGAAATGGTTGAAGGTGGTTGGACATCTAAAGATCACGTCCGGGAAGAACAACAACTATCATCAATCTGTCAATATCATTATCAAGTCATCAATATTAAAAGCCCAGGTCTTGGTGTAACTGAGGCTCAACCCCGTGCACAAATGATTATCCCTTGGTCACCACCAAGGAAATTAAGAAAAGAAAAAGCTGACCATAAACTATCATAATCGCCAGAAATTCAACTCTACCTGTTTGAATTTTGTCACTCATATCCGCTACACGTGTACTGTGGCTCATGACCTCCCTTGTGTATTATCCAAAGAGCCCTTCTTCCCTCCTCTTGAACTCTCATATCACTAGTCAAATCCAACGGGGCATTATCGGGAAATCCAGGGATCCAGTATTTTCGTCACCTGCATGGACCATCATTGTCAACATGTTAGCTGTAATTAGCACGATATAACAAGACTAATGTAAAGATATGGCGGAGTCTGTCTGAAAGCTTCTTCTTGAAGGAGGATCGCGGTTTTATACACATCGCATCTCCCGGGAAACATATAGCGTGAGGATGAGGCTCTGTTATTTATAGGTATCAACCGGACTCGAGTCCTAGATTGCTCATTTTCGGCTTTGAGGAAGAGAAAGACAAAAAGTGTCGGGCGCATCGTCGTCTGAATCTGAATCGACAGACAAATGGAGGAAAGCCTTCCTCCTGGATTCAGATTCCACCCGACCGATGAAGAGCTCATCACTTGTTATCTCACTCGCAAGGTCTCCGACATCGGCTTTGCGTCGAAAGCCGTCGCCGACGTTGATCTCAACAAGTGCGAACCTTGGGATCTTCCAGGTAGATATCTATATATGTATATCCCTGATATACTGCCTCTTGTTATCTCACTCGCATGCTCTCTCTCTCCTTCTTGATTTGGTCGCTCTTCAGTCTTATTCCACGCTTTATAATTTCCTTAAGAAGATAAAAAGATGTCTCTTGTTTCTATGTTTGTATATTCTCAAATCATGAGCCGATGATCTTGATCTTAATTAAGCTATATAACTCCTGTCTAATACCATAATTAGGTTACCTAGGCTCCTTTTGGTTATTTGTTCTTTGTCCTTTCTTTTCCCCCCTTTTTTTTTTTGCCTTTTTATAGAGAGATGGAGCTTCATTAAAGGAAGAAGAGTCGAGTTAATATAGGAAATCATCAAGCTTTTGGAAATTTTACTACTTTGTTGATACATAAGTAGGTAAGTTTTTCCTTTTTGACATTTTTTTTTTGGTCGTAACATATTTGGTTTGGTACCCACAAATTCGACAGTTTTTGATTGACTGAAAATTTTCGGTTTTGATTCTTCCCGTAGGAGGGCTAGAAGAGTGATGATTACCTCATTTGCAATACGTGATGAAGATTAAACGAATTTCTCAGCAAACAATATGATATTACAATGATATTCAAAACAAAATATGTCCTTACCTTATAATTTAAGAATAGATAATGCCATCAGCTGCAATTTTGGTCTTTTGTTGATGGTTGTCTCTTCCACATTTACTAACATTAAACTCTCTTTCAAGACTTCTCAGCTTGAAGCAATGTAATGCCTCTTTTTGACGGGCATTAAGACTGTGGTCAATTTAGGAGTTTGTTTTGGGGGCTTCATGTTTGTTTTAGGTTGAAGCACGATGTAAGATATACTTAGGCTCCGTTTGTTTTGCAAAAAATGAATTATTTGAAAAATATTTTTCCTAAAAATTATTACTTGTATCACTTGAAATAATTGGCCAATGAAAAATATTTTCATTCATTCATTTTTGGTAAGACATATAAGTGACCATTTTTAGAGAAACATTTTTCAAATTATTTGTGTTTTGGAGACATTAGGACAACAAGCGATATTATTTGTGTTTTGTGAGTGCTCAAAAGCAAAATGAAGACGTGCCTTGTCAATAAGTGCTTAAGAGACCCTTGTTAAGACCACCAAAGATAGAAAAGGCACATATTAATACACCTTGATAATTGAACAAAAATATATTAAAAAAAAGTAGCATGCTTTAAATAGAAATTTGTCTATATTTTTTAAGCACAGTTAATAATCTTTAAGATGGCGAATAGAAAGAATTGGTCAAAATTGGAGTCAAAAGTTTTCACCTCCAAACTCTGCTACAAAAGAAAATGTATTCTATAGCATTTTGAGGCTATTGATATCTTCTTTGTAAATGATTTGTCAAAGTATTTGCACGATCATTGGATGAGATTTATCATAAACATTTGATGAGATTTCACTATGTAAGAATTTGTTATGGCCAGTTCCTTATGGAAGAATTTAGAATCCTATTTCATCAAGCAACATAATTAAAAGAAGTGATTGTGGGTTACAGGCAAGGCATCAATGGGGGAGAAAGAATGGTATTTCTTCAGCTTGAGAGACCGGAAATATCCGACCGGACTCCGGACAAACCGAGCGACGGAAGCGGGGTATTGGAAAACCACAGGGAAGGACAAGGAGATATTCCGGGGAGGCATCTTGGTAGGGATGAAGAAAACCCTAGTCTTTTACAAGGGAAGAGCTCCGAGGGGTGAAAAGAGCAACTGGGTCATGCACGAGTATAGGCTAGAGAATAAGCATTCTTTTAAGTCCACCAAGGTACATTTTACTCTCTTTAATATATTTACGATAATCAAATCTCGATCCTTCCTTTTGAGCACTCTTGGTATGACTCGAAACCTACTACGTTACCTAGAGATTGGTAAAATCTTAAAGGTGGAACTCACGAGAACCACACTTATTGCTAAAGAGTGACTAGATATCCAATGTATCTCGTTCTGGCCTGTAGACGCATCTTATTACTCTTTACTTTGCATTATAGCTCCTCAAGATTGTACAAAGTATAGTTTTTCACCATGAGAGAGTTACTTCTTTGCATTTCTTTATTTAGTCTTTCTAAAACTATAACAAGTTTGTGTGAAGTACGTCAAAATATAAGAACTCAAAGAGGCACACACTAACAAAGGAATGAAGCGTAATAAATGTGTATCCATAATTGAGTAAAGTTTTTCATGCAAGATTACTTAACCTGAAAGTCTGTGACATATAAACTACCACGTTTAAACTTTATGGTAGTCTGAAATAGTTTCAGAAAATTAATTCTTGATAACAATGGTAACCCTAAACAACTTCTTTGCAAACAGGAAGAATGGGTGGTATGTAGGGTATTCCAGAAGACAGCCGTGAAGAAGCCACAGCCGGCACTGTCCTCCGAGCAATCTCCAGACTCTCCCGGCGACACAAACTCGGCACTTCACGACCAGTATGGAGATATCGAGTTATCAAATAGTTTAACCGGCATGCCTAATAACACATCGAGCGGGTTCGCCAACATTAATTTAGCTCAAAATTATAGTAATCATAGTGATAGTACTGCCTTTAACATGCAAAGCAATCCCCACATGAACATGATGAACAACTGGCCTTCGTCGGCAAGAGAAGCGATCGCCGGCCTGCCATCTCTCTCGTGGCCCTCGAGCTTGCTGAGCTCGAATTTAGCTGTGAATGCGTTCCTTCTCAAGGCACTACAGGTGAAGAACAATGGCAACCACAGTCACCAGCCAAGAGATCAAGCAGCAACTCTGTTAGGCACTTATGACTACTCTAATCATCTTCAGCCACAGCAACAAGCACAAGGAGCTTCTCATCATCATCAAAATCTGTTCGGAATGAGCGATTTAACATCTTCGACGAGCTTCAATGCGTCTTCGAGCTCGAAGGACTTGGAATCGTCCGTGCCGGATCATCAACAGCAGGAGCAACCATTCAGTTGGACTCCATTGAGTGAAGGCATTTGAAACTTGTGAAAATAGCTAACTTCTTTTCATAAAAAAAGAGTTTCAGTCGTATCGAATGGTCTCAACTGTGTAGTAGCTGAAAAAGCTTAGACCACTTTTTATATGTCCAACGTTGATCATCGCTATCTAGGTTAATATGTA
>BCNH02000002.1:3677062-3688074 GCA_001662345.2 Metrosideros polymorpha var. glaberrima
TTTTTTCATACGAATATTTAATAAGATATTAATTTATTTATAGATTTCTTGTACCTATATTAATCTAAATCTTGTTCCTAATTAATTAGATAGAGAAAATTTTCAATTTTACTTATTTCATGTTTTCTTAATTAAATTTAGTGTAATTTGTAATTTAGGAAATTAATAGTAGGAATATCAACTTGATACAATTTTAAGTGAGATTTTAATTTTACAATTATCAAGATCATAAGAAAATATATACTCAAATGGAAGATGAATTGTCCAATTAGTTCTTAACCTATTGTACAAATACTAATTCAATTCTAAATTTTTCAATTTTTCCAATTTAGTCTTAAACTTTTGTGTAAAATTGCAATATAGTTATTTTCGTCAATTTTCATGGATTGAGATTGCACAACCAGGCCTTGCCTGAAGTCGCCGGCTGTTAGATCTGGTCTCACTGGTAATGTCGCCAAATGAGGACACTTTTGAAATTTTGAAATTTTAGCGACAAAAAATTGGGAAGAAAAAATGTATTAGCATTCTGAAAATGCTCAAAACCCACAAAGGGTGCATTTGGAAAAGCTTTTGGGAAAAGCCTTTGGAGAAAGGTAAAGGCCTTTAGTCTAAAGAGATTTGGTGAAATGCAAAAACTATTTGATAAACTGTAATTGAAAAGTGCGTTGAGAAGCAACTTTGGAGAAATCTTGTGTGACATTCTAGTCCTTGGTTTACCTGCGTATAAGCGCAGAGAATAACATTTGACGTTATCGCTTGGTTTTAATTAAAATTATGAATAGTCCATGGTGTTCATTTTATGTCTCGATTATCCTTAGATTTAGTGGTGGTAATCGTAAATTATGGTCCTTATGTGGGGCGTGTTGCTTTTGTGGTGGCGCAACATAATAAAAAGAGAACGTAGTGGCACCTAAATGATAGTGACCGTTTGAGATGAGATTGGGAACTTAATATACTTCAATTCTCGGTTCATCAATGCCGCGTGAGGGAGCCAAGGGGAAATTCTAAGAGAAATGATCAATAAATTGGTTCGTGTATCATGGCAATTACAAATAAACACCCTTAAAGTTTGCATGAGCACCATTTGGCTTTTGCTGAGAGCAAATGATGAGAGCATTTTCCATTTTTCTCCTTACTTCTCCACCTCACTCACGCCACCGACTTCCATTGCCTCTCTATCTGTGCGATTTCTTTTCTCTCCCTCATGATTATGCACAAGTTTCCTTGAAGGCTATGATTTTCCCTCTCCACCAATGAGCCTTCATGCAAGCTTTTGATAACTCTCTCTCTTATTTTTTTCTTTTGTCCTCGGCCGACCAGACCACCTCTCACTCTCTCCATTTTTCCTTCTTCTCAAATTCTCTCCACTTTGCTCCACTCAAGCTCACTTTTCCTTTTCTCATAAGCTGAACCGAAGACATACTAGAAATAGATCGAGCTTGGCTGGTTCCATTTTTCCTTGAGGCGAGTGAAATCTCTTACTTCTACCTCCTCTTTCTAAGATGATACGGTAGAATGGGTAGGGAAAAATAAGGGAAGATAAGGATTTAGGATGATAATCTTGAGAAAAATTCTGTGTGGTATATTGCCTAGAGGTTAGAAAGGTGGAGATCCTTCTTAAGGTAGGCATGCATGTGGTCGAGAGTTGGGTGATTCACGGAGATTTTCGATTCTGTGATTCATGGTGATCAGTTGTGGTGTTACTCCTGATGATTCTGGGTGGATGAATGTTGGAAATGGGTTGCATGTTGATGAAGACACTGTTTCTGGGTTCGAAATCAGTCCGACCTCTTATGTTGACGATTTTTTTACGACCTTCTATGGATCGAATCTTGCAAAACTTCCTTCATGAAAGTTTTTTAGTACTTCCTAATTCTGAACATATATTAATCTCATAATTTTGGGAAAATTTTGGTAATCCATATGGACTTGATTTCACTCGGTACAGATGATGTGGTCTAGAAAAGTTTTGCAATAGCCTTCTGTACCTGAATTTTTACGAATTTATCTTGAGAGAATTTAGGAAGACTGACTTCATGAAAATTTTTAAGCACTAGTGGTACTATATCACGTAAAACTTTTGGAAATTTTTGGGTCGGTTACATCAGTGAAATGGACTTTTCCGTGGGAACTCTATCTCGGTGCAGGGGACAGAAAATAGGCTCGACTTTCCTGTTCTATTGTGAATTGTGTGATATCCCAAAGGCTTCACTTCCTTCATAAGGATTGTAGCACATAGTCTTAGAAACAACATATCAAAATTTCATGATTTTACATGTTGGTTTGCTTAGCTTTTGAGATTTAATTTAGATAGAATACAGGAATGTCCATTTTGTCCAGGTAGCCAATTGTGAAGTGAATGGATGATTTGAGATTATAGTCTTGATCTAACTCTTACTATGGGTTGTTCAACAATTTATTAGAAACTTAGAATATAATTGGCCTTGTTTGTTACGTTGCATACGTTCATTTACATTGCATTGTGAGGATTACATGGTGAGGACTATTGGTCGGCAAAACGATAATGCCCCGTGGGAGCCAGTTGGGAAATCGAGAAGCTTGAGGTCAGCAAACCTCAAGGTTGTGTGAGGATGATACACAATGGCTGCCGCGCCAAGTAAGACGCAAGACCTTGGAGTGAGAGCAAGATACCTATGATCAGCAAACCATAGAAGTTTTGATTTTAACCGAAAGGAATTAAATGAGAGTAAATCGCGAGAGCATGCATTTTCATAACATTCTCATTATCATCATCAAGTTAGGTTAATTTGGAAAGTTGTACGATAACTTGTTTGTCTATCTTACCATTGTTTAGATTTATTGTTAAGTTACCCCTTTTATCATATTGCCTTCGAACGAGTGGCTTTGAAGTAATTGATTTTATTCGCTAAGTTTACTTACCCTGTTGATTTCCATCTTTTCAGATAAGTGATCATGCTAGCCATTCCCGCAGTACCCGTGGCCACCTCCGGAGTCCTGGTCGAGATCGAGCTCTCTTGGTCTGAGCACACGAATCCCGAGTTCCTTGAATTTACTTTTGTAATGTTAGAGTCTACTATCTGGGTGAACTGCTATGTAGAGTCTGGGATGGTTCCTTTACGCTATGTAGCCTTGTACTACAAGGAGGATGGATAGCTTCACGGTCCTATCCCCTTTCCGTTCGATGTTGGTACTAGAGGAGGTGATGGCGGCTATGGAGGTGTGAGTGGCAAGTGATCGGGGATAGTAAGGAATGGCATCATTTTTTGAGTAATGGCTGAGAGCCATTGTGTTTGGACGGCTTTTTAGGTGGGGATGTGTATGTTTTGGTGGACCGAGGGTCCTATAGTGTGGTGTGTGGGTCGTTTAGTAAGGGATAGGTAGACCTTTCGACCTTTCTAAAATACGCCCATTTTGAAATGTGAATATATATAGGCGCTATATGTAGTTTCTTCTTGTACTAAATTCCCATACGTATATAAATAAGAAAAGACCATCCCTTATGTATGTTGGTTGTCCTCTCTATTTCTATTTTTATGTTTTCGCATGTAAATTTTATAAAACGAACAAGCCGATTTGATCATAGTGCCCTAGGACGCCATGGGCTCAGGACGCTACATGCTATTTGGTAAACATATATTTAGAAAGTTTTTTGGTGTGACCGATTTAGGTTTTTTAATTTTAACTTATTTAAAATTGAAAAAAAAACTTTTACTAAAACTTTTACATTTTTGCGTTGAAAGTAATGTAAAAAAGACATATTAACAAATTTATAAATAAAAAAATCATATCAAAGTGGACTTCTTTCATTATAGTAAACATTGTACATATGTTATCGTTGAAAATTACAAGCATCATTACATATTTACTAAACTGATGGCTATTTGATCGCATAAACTTGTTATGTAAGGAGATAGATTATCATTTGAAACACTATGCCCCTCATTTACATCACTAAGGTTAATTGAATAGCCATAATCGGAATCCAAATCGGCTTTTGCAAAATGTGCATCATTGACAGCGTTTCTTTGTATATAATTGTGCAAAGCCATTGCTGCTATCATAATTTTCACATGCTTTTCAAACGGATAACTTGGCATTTGCTTTAGAATCTTCAACTTCTTTTTTAATACACCAAAAACTCACTCAATTTCTGATCGCAGTGAGGAATGAGCACGATTGAATACCTCCCGATAACATGTAGGTGTAGGAACCTGTCAAAATTCTGGCAAATGATATACAACTTCCTTGTATAGCCCCAAATAACCTGTTCGATTTGGATATTCGATATCTACTAAATAATATTTACCTACACAAATATAATGTAAATTTAATTAACATATACATATTGATACATAGTAATATACAAAAACCATTAATTAACAAACCTGGAGGAGGAAGAGGAAATTGTACATCACGTCTCCCAAGGGCTTTATAGAAGATACGAGTATCATGAGCTTGTCCCTCCAAACTAGCCCAAAAATAAGTAAATTTCATGTTAAAATTGCACACCGCCAATACATTTTGAGTCGGTGTTCCTTTTCGATCAATAAAACGAATTTGATCTTGCGTACGTACCACTGTTGGGATATTTGTGCCATCAATAGTTCCAATACAATCCTAATATGAAAACACAAATATTATTGTATAATTGAAATTTATGTTTAGTTATACCTTTATATTGTCTAAATGAAACGTACCTTAAAATATGGATAAAATCTTTGGTTATTCCTGATCTTCTCTATAACTTCCCTAAATTGCCGATCAATTAGTTGGATCAAAATTTTCATTTCACATACTTTATCTAATACTAAGCTAAAGTATTTGCTTATGGTTTTCTCGGAGCGTTAAAAGCGCTCTTGTACTAACCTATTACGTGCATCATGTCCTAAAGTGAAAAGAAACATCCCAAGCACTTCTCTAACATTAATATTCCTAGTTCCTTCAAGACTAAAATGTGTTACTAAATCATGCATTAAATTATCAAATACAATCCGATCCATTCTAAGCATTTGATAGCACCTTATCAAATTAGCATCTTTCCCCATCAACTCTTCTAACCATTTATTTCATGTATATGATGATGTCATACAAGCTTCTTTGTACCTATATATTGCCTGATAAACTATTGCGCACTGATCGGCTCCCACAAGTTGCCAATATTCCTCTTCCTCTCTTTCATGGTATTTCCTTTTAGGAGAATCATCAATAACTGGTTAAAGTAACAAAATAGAGGGTTACGGTCACAAAAGAGATGAATAATGTATCATCCATCGATAGAACAATTGTCATCCATCATATATATGCAAACTCCACCCACAGGTCTCCCATTAGAACATAAATAGAAATAACATTCACAAGTAGTTCAAATAGAGTGTAAATCATATCAACTAGAAATAGGTCTCACATAACAACAATGTAGCATATGAAATAGTTCAAACAAGTCGCTAACATTCTAGTGATGACTATTATTCTCTTTCAACATAAACTTGAGCTACTCGACTTTTTCTTCATCTCCTTTAAGTTCATGAAGATCTGTCTATTGTCTTTCTTTTCAGAAAAATGTTTGAGTGCAGAAAAGTATGACTTTCGATCTTGCTTAATCTCAGGCATGGTTTTCAATGTTTGCATAATTTCCTTGTAAAGATCAAACTCCCTTGGAAATAATGTTGCATGGCAACTACTTTCAACAGCTGAACAAAGTCTGTCAATTTGCGATGCTAACTTAGTAGGTTCGGTCTTTTTTTTTTTTTTGCTGTCTTTCCTCCAGCTTGCTTAGGCGCCGCTCTTTTGCGGTTCTTACTTTGACTTGGTTGAACAATATCTTCACCTACATTACCCTCTAAAATATCATCAAGAGATCCTATACCATCACCAATATCAACTTATGTGGCCTCAATATCCTTATCATTGCATAACCCTTATATAGGATTCTATGTGATATTTCCAGTAGAAACTGTACCCTTGAACATCATATCCAATAAAACTTCAAGATCCAGATGTATGACTTTTGGTCGAAAAACTTTAAATTTAGGATTCGCCTGTTATAATAGAATATTTCGTGAGTTGTATCGTAAAAGAAGAACTTAGAAAAAAGTAACAAAATAAGAGACAAACACCTTAATTTTTTCTCTCCCACCATTCATCACTTGTATCAACGGTTTTCTCCCTTGAATCACATCCCAGTCCTGTTTCCTATTGAAGCAATTGCCTCCATTTTTTTTTATTCTTCTTTGAGATTATCTCACTTACTCTTCATTTGATTATTATCATACTTTTTGCCCTCAACTCATCAAACTTGTTAATTATGACAGTTCATCCATCCCTTTTGTTGCTTGCAAGACAATTACCTATTTCAATTTGTTCAATGCACAACTTACAAAAAGTTTCTACATCTTTCAAGCTCCAATATGCCTTTTCCTTTGATGAACTTGCCATTTCTCAATAAAATGAATACAAACATTTGAGAGATGCAAACAAATGATATTAACTATGCAAATTGTACACCCATATGACAGAATAACACATTCAATCGAAAAAAGACCACTACAATTCTTGTACTTTTGCAATTATAGATCAAACTCCACAGAACTCTATATGTAGGTTGCTAATTGAATATTGTATTTCAACCATCACTTTGTATAAAAAAAAAATTAAAGGCAGGGCTTCAGAGAGTGAGATCATCATTCCATGTGCAGAAACAAATCCGACTAATAGACTTTATCATAGTTCACCATAGATTTAATAAAACTCGCCAAACATAAGCTACATAACAATTACTAAAGTCATCTTGCAAATTTTAAGAAAACTTGAAATTTTGACACCCTAGCTAATTCTAATTTGAAATAATAACCTAGATGGCTCTATTTGTATAATTATATTGGGGCATTTATAAAATGTGTGGACATTAATCAACATGTCATTTCCCCATCCAAGTAACAATGCCACAGATCCACCCTAATCAACACATGTGGTGTAGTTTACAACTTAACATCAAAGTAATCGACTCAAACTCTTACATGGGTTAAATAACAAATATATTTCAAAATAAACAAAATGTGGCGAGGGGAAAAATGCATATGCATGCCACAAGTGTGCTTTGAAGAATAACAGTGAGGAAAATGCTAGAGTCAACAGATTCTTCACATGAAAATGAGGAAAATGCCTCATTTATTTTTTAGTAACTCACCATGGGCTAGAATCACAACAAGAAAAAGCACAACAAGAAGGAATCGAAACAAAAGAACCTAGATTTGGGGTGAGATGAGCAACTGGAGAGGTAAGAGGCGAGAGCGCGAGACACTTGAGGCAACTGGAGAGGCGAGACACGCTTCGAGAGGCAAGACGTGCTTTTGGATTCTAGAGAGAGCGCGAGACACTTGAGAGGCAAGACACGTTTTTGAAAAGAGAGAGGCGAGACACTTGAGAGGCGAGCTTTGGAAGAGAGAGAGGCAAGAGGTAGCTTCTAGGGTTTCAATTATAAAAGGGCTAAAGTTGGAATTATCATGAATATGTGAGGGCAAAAAAGGCAAAACAAAAAATGCTATTATTCATTCTCACATGCTACCGAGAATGCTGGAAAGTCGAGGCTACCTTGAGCTTTCAGCCTTTTGAAGGCAAGTATTTCCCAAATGTAAGTTTCAAAATTTATTCCCAAACACCAAAATTTGTCCCTTGGGAAAGCTCTTCCCAAACGCACCCAAAGCACCTACACACTTGCCTTGAGCTAAAGGCCTTTAGAGGGCTTTGGAAATGCAATTGTATCTCCCCAAAGCTGTCAAAAAAAAAAATTTGCCAAAGGGTACTTCCATTTGTCCAAAAGCCTTTAGAACCTCAAAACACTTTGGCAAAGTGTTGTTAAACGTACCTTAGAGGGAGTGAACTAAAGTTAGGAGAAATGATTTGAAAAAAGCATGGATAGATCATTGAAGCAATTCAGTGTTCTGAAGAGAAAACTAGTTGACATTGAATTGGTTGCTTATGTTGTTGTTGCGTGTTGTCATCACTGTTGTGTAGACTATGCGATAGAAGGCTGTTGTCACGACATAAAGTTATCATCGTTGCTGTGTAGACTATAATCTCAAATATGAGGTCAACGACCTCGTTCCATATGTAGAGCACTTGGGGGTGTGTTGGTGATGGCCGCCACCTCCGCCGCATGACTCTAGATGTTCATCGAAGCAGCGTGTTGCGTGTAGATTGCAGAGAAAAAGTCCCACACTTCTGCCGAATGAAGAACTAGCTTTTGTGGTGTAATTCTCCCGAGGTCCATATTAATTGGTGATGGCCAGTGTTGTAGTGTTTGCCTGTGTTTATCAAATGGCTAGGGTAAAGCTAGCCCAATGCAGGCATTGGGTTTAGGTGCATCGTAAATTGTTATGGATGAAGCCCCCTTTCTCACTATTTCATTTTTTTTTTGTGCTTTGATAGTTTGAAGTTGATTTTTATTTGACTTTTTGGCTCATTTTGTTTTTCGAAAAATATTTTCCTCATTTGCTAGCGTTTGGATATCTTAAGAAAATGTTTTCCTAGTCAATGGAAAACATATGCTTGACATCAGAAATCATTTTCAAAATATGACTAGATATTGATGCTTGGACTCGAAACTCTGCGCTTAGGCACGAAAACCTCAACGTTTGTCCCGAGCCCTTTGCAGCGGAATCGGTCTAGAGGCTAGGCCTAACTTTACCTAGGTCCACCAAGGTCCATTGAGGCCAAATCCAGGTCCAAAGAGGCCAGGCCTAGAACCTAGTGTCCAGGCTCAAGTCAACAAAGGTGTGGCTTGGGACACCAGCACCTGTGCTCGAGACCTCGGCGCTTGTGTTCGTGTCCCCGGCGCCCGAGCCCAGATCCATTGAGATGAGCCTAGGACCCCAGTATCGTTTCTTGGCTCCCTAGAGCCCCAGCCGGGTCCACAGAGGCTGGACCTGGGACCTCGGTGCCTATTCCCCAGGTTCCCGGCGCTCGTGCCTCTGTTCGTGGAAGCCGGGCTCATGTCTATAGAAGCCATGCTCGGAACCCCAAAACCCATGCCAAGATCCCTTATAGGTCGAGCTTGAATCTGAGTTCATCAAGGTCAGGCCCGAGATGCTAATGCTTGTGCTTGTGCTCGTGCCCCTACTGGAATCTCCCGCACCCAAGCCCAGGTCCATTGAGAGCGAGCCTAAGACCTTGGTACCCATGCTCGATACCTGATCCCTGAGCTCGAAATCCTAGTGCATGTGCCAGGATCTCTTGCGCCTGAGCCCGGTCCATCGAGGGGAGGCTTGGGACCCCAACGCTCTTGTTTGAGTCCCCATGCCAGAACTGGGTCTCTAGCGCCTGGGCTTGGGTCCGTCGAGGCCGGACCCAGGACCCTGCTGCTTGTGCCTGGTTCCCTAACTATTCGTCGCAAGTCACTAGAGCCAAAATATTATATGTCTATTTAGAAAAATCACATCATATTTTCCTTTCCAAACGGCGGAAAATATTTTTCGGTTATTTTTCAGAAATGTAACATTTTTTGCGAAATAAATGGAGCATTTATGTTTATGTTTATGTTTATGTATATTCCAATAAGGTGCCAATTGTTGCCTTTATACACATGCATGCGTGTTCGAGTTTTGAGAGTTCTCGATAAATAAAAAAATGGGGCAGTTGCAATGCTTTACCAACAAAATACTCCATAACAAGTCTTATTTTCCTAATTTTCTCCACGTCATCGTCCTATTTTGATTTTCATAAAGAATTCCTCTTTCTTTGGATCAATTTCGGAAGTTTGACATCCACCATATTTCACATATTAAAGAGTCGACGGTCACACATCTTTTATGCGTTCTTTGACCTTGAAATTAAATAGTTTGTGTTCTCCTTCTTATCACGCTACTATATGCACCACCTGTATATGGGATGGATCGAGTAATTTTGATAATCATGAGAGTAGAGACCAATAATTTCTCGAATTTTTCTTTACTGCCAGAAATACTTTTTGTGGATAAGAGAAGCAAATTAAAAAAATGTCATGACAAAATTTAGTAGATTTTCTTTTGATTGATTGATGCTTGATACGAAACTTTAAGTTTCCGTCTCATTAAAAAAAGAAATGTAAGTTTCTGTTTTGGAAGTTTGAAATACATGTCTTTCTAATCAAGAAAAAAAATCAGGGTCTTTTATTAGACACTCGCCTCTAGGATTGTGGACTATTTGATCAATTTCAAGTGGACTACTTGGTTCATATGTAACCCTTCGCTTCACCAAACCATAATACCCATCGTCTTTAAAAGTAATGGAAACAAAATAATAAAAAGAAAGATGGCAAATGGGCGGGCTCCCTTGGGGGCCTGAGCACATGCTCAAGCCCGCAAGGTCGGGCCTGGACTAGCTTGGGTAGGATCTCTAGAGACTAGAGGTTCGGGCCCAACTATGCCGGCCCAATAAGCAGGTCTAGTCAAAGCAAGGGAGTATTTAATTGTTTGTATACTATGTATAGGATGTCACATCTTGCAGTCACAATAGCAACATCAGGTTTGGCACGGTCCAAGGCCTGGCAAAACAATGTGTTCTACGAGTAACAAGCACATCAAATTATGCTTCCGGGATATATCGTGATCACTACCATCCAAACTCTAAGAAATGAATTTGCATGTGTCTGACCCCCCCCAAAAAAAAAAGTATGTCAAAAGCAATGAAGCTGCAGCTCAAGAACTACAAGCTGTAATACTGCTTGCTTTTAACTGTTCATTCACAGGAAATGGCGACATAGGATTAGAGAGATATTGTCAACACAACGAAAGTCACTATGTTTCTTATTTAGTGGAGAAAATTGTCCAAAAAGTCCTAAACCTATTTCACTTTTGCCAATTCAGTTTTAAACTTTTTTAATTTTGTCAATTGAGTTCTAAACCTTTTCACTTTTTGTCAATTGAGTCCATCTGCCAAATTTTGCTGACATGGACGTCGGCCGTCCTACGTGACATGGCCAACGCTGACATGAACAAATTTTAATATTTTTTAAATAATTTTAATATTTTTTCCATTTCCTTTTTTTTCTCCCT
>BCNH02000002.1:3688289-3716106 GCA_001662345.2 Metrosideros polymorpha var. glaberrima
GCCATGTCACGTAGGATGGTCGGCGTCCACGTCAACGAAATCCAATCAAAATTGGCTGGATGGACTCAATTGACAAAAAGTGATAAGATTTAGAACTCAATTGGTAAAATTGAAAGGTTAAGAGCTAAATTGGCAAAAGTGCAATATGGTAAGGACTTTTTGGACAATTTTCCCTATTATAGTGTATACAATCCTCACAAAACAAGTTGTGGTTGTGTTCAATGGAAAGTTCTTAAAGTTGTCTGCAAAAATAGCAGTAGAACCCAAATGGGCACCGAGCTTTTTCTCCATTTTGTTTCAAGCTACAAAATTCATGTTCTTCCATTGGACAAATAGGTGACCAGCTTTCATTGAAGAAGAAAAAATTTACGAAGCTATCTTTAGAAGAGACAAACCAAAAGAATGAGATACTCATGCTTCAAGAATAGTGAGTAATTACATGGTGCAAAATTGCATCTACTTTTTTTTTTCGAAAGAAAGATTCCATTCATTAATCAGAATAATACTCAAGAAGTACATAAAAGTCTTTCAAGCTTAGCAAATCCCAAATAACTACTTAACAAAGCAAATGTCAAAAAGTTAAAAACAAAGCACAATCTGCAGTTAAGAGCATACTCTCTTCCCTCAAGAAAAGATCTGCAATCATAAATATTCGACGGCCGATCACTAGATTCAGTGATAAGCATATGTCGAGATCTCTCACTCCAAATGCAACGGCTTGTAGTATGCGTCTAGGTTCGACGTCCTCATTACCATCGTCGAGTAGTGATACCAACATCATTATGTTGAAAGAATACATATCAAATATATTTAAGGAACTCCCAAATCTAAATATAGATCTAGTTTGTGAGAGTAAAACCCATCAGATCTAGATCTAAATTTAAATCGAGAGAAAAGAGTTGTCTAATTTCGAAAAGATTGTAGAGCCACGTCATGAACATCCTCATTGGTAGCTGTCGACTGGACGAATGGCCGAACTGGTCTCTACGTTCATCCAAGATCAATTGCGAAAATTTATTCACACACAAACTCTCAAAATATAGAGGGAGAGAAAGGAAAAGACCATCAAAGCAAACAAAAAAAGGAGAAGGAAGACAGGGAGGAAGAGGGGGTAGGACAGAAATGTCGCTTGAGAGTGGGTGGCTGTCGCTTGAGGGGATCCTAAGGAAACCTAAGAGAGAAAAGTTGGCCCCACAAAAATTGCATCTATGAACATAAGCTTTTGATAGCGTTTTGGATTTCCTTATAGCGACACTCAAGCCAAGACCAGCGGAATGAAAAGGAATTATGTTAATTAATTGTTATAGTTCTCTCTCTCTCTCTCTCTCTCTCTTAGGTAGCAAAATCAGTCGTGTTCTGTTTCGAAGTGTTTAGATGACATCTTGGTGTGGGGCTTGACTGCAACTTTTCTTGTACTCTACTACTATGATATGCGTTGGTGACGTTCAACCTAGCTGTTGACTTCTGTTAGTCTACTATGCGTTTGCGTTGGCTTCTCTTCAGGACAGGCTTCTTACTTCTATTAGTCTACCGTACCTTTTCTTGGTTTTATTAGGCTCTTAAGGTTGTCAGGATTCTCTCTCTATCTCTATCTCTAGCTCTCTCTCTCCCATATCTTAGGTAGCAAAATCAGTTGAGGATTAAAACCTTAGGAAGCAAAACCAAAGAAGGGATACGAATTGTTGCGGTCTTTGTCGTTTTGTTGACTAATTCGATCGATCATATCTACAGGCAATTACTCGCTCGTTTCCTTCTCAAAGTGGGAGAGTTGAAGAACTTAATTAGTTCGAATTAAATATATGGAGAGTCGGAGAGATTAGATCATAAATGAGTCATCATGACGTAATCAAATCCTGAAAAATTGAACTCGACAAAAACAAAAAGAAATAAAGCAAAGCAGGAGTCAATTCAATATAAGGTACGCATTCAGAGATGTTTTTGCTGGTGTTGACCCGGATTTGGATGCTCAATGGAATTTGGAGCATTTCAAAAACTTGGAGATCCAATTATAGGAAGACAAGTAGTCTGATACAAGATGTCTCTTATGTTTTTCCTTTATTTTTTTGTCTTGCTCTTTGGGAGATAATCCCAAATAAACAAAACAGGTATGGAAGCTATAATTGTAAAGCAAGATCGAAATTATGGAAGCATTATTACCGGTCAAAGACTGTGCTTACCACTAAGGAGTAAGGAGGATCACTTCTCGACCCACTATAAGTCGAACCCATTAACTCAGGTAAAATTGTCAAATAAGTCCTAAATCTATTGCATTTTTACCAATTCAGTCATAAATCTTTTAAGTTTGTGCCAATTCAGTCATAAACTTTTTAAGTTTGCCAATTCAGTCCTAAACATTTTAAGTTTGTGCCAATTCAGTCCTAAACCTTAAAACCTTTTAGGAAGGTTTAGGACTGCATTGGCACAAGCTTAATAGGTTTATGACTAAATTGGCACAAACTTAAAAGGTTTATGATTGAATTTGCACAAACTTAATAGATTTAGGACTGAATTGACACAAACTTAAAAGATTTATGACTGAATTAGCAAACTTAATAGGTTTAGAACTGAATTGGCAAACTTAAAATGTTTATGACTAAATTGGCACAAATTTAAAAGGTTTATGACTTTTTTGATAAATTTTCCCATTAACTCATATGTAATTAGACATTTATATTTTTTGAGACTCATTTTTGAACTTGTTTTTTAAAATATTAAGTAGCTCATTTATGATCTAGCTGATTAAATACAAGTTACAATATGGATTCTAGACCCATTTTGCCACCTCTAATGTGGAGGCTTGATTACACACATTTCATTTGAGGCCTAACTCGGCAAGTCCAATTAGGCCCTACATAGGTTAATTTATTTTCAAATATTAAGTTCCCAATACCCATCGTTATTGTTTGTAAAATAAGTGTTGTAACTGACCATTAGAAATGCATTGATAATATATTTCCTGTTATAGACATTGTACATCGTCAAAGTAGTTCATTGAAGAAATCAAGTTCCGTGCACCCATAACATTACTGAAGCTTGCTTATGGCAAACTTAACGATCTTCATATTCTAGTTTTGCGCATTTTGTAACTGTTAAAGTATGCCTCATATGGTTCACGTACGAGATTTATCGTAACCTATTAAACATGTAGTCTTTATCCATCTAACAGCATTAAGCTTTTGGATAGGACTCGTTAATAGTAACTATCCAGGTGTTAAACTTTTCTCAATCTTTTTTTTTCTCACCACTCGGAGTAATCCACCCACTCGGCTTCTTGTATTTAAAGCAATTCGTGTATCTACTCCAATTAGACTATTGTTCCGCACCATATGTTTTGCCTATAAGTATTCACCTCTTGATGCCGAATAGTCCGATCAACTTATACTTTCAACCTACCGTTTGTCACTTGAGATAAGAGATCTATGAGGAAATTGTAGCTTTTTATGATAGATAAGAACCAAATGCAAAACCAAGCGAAATGGTCCTAATGGATCATAGTTCGAGCCAATTGTAAGTGAATCTATATGTTTTTCATGCAATATTATACATTGCGACGTGGAGACAAAGCTAAAGACGCGCCATTTAGGGCATGTTTGACAACGATTCTGATTCTCTGATTTTGTTCCCTGAAACAGTTTTGGAGCAGAAACCCGTTTGGTAACAAAAATGATTTTGATTCTTTAAATCTCTGATTCTATTCCTAGGAACAGTTTTGGAGCAGAAACAAGAATTAAAAAAAAAAACTTGATTATTTGTTCCAGAATTACTTTTGAGAAACAAGGGGAAAATTGCCAAAAAAGTCCTAAACCTATCTGATTTTGTTCTCGGGAATAGTTTTGAAGCAGAAACAAGAATAAATAAAAAGTTGATTCTTTGTTTCGGAATCACTTTTGAGAAACAAGGGGAAAATTGCAAAAAAAAATCCTAAACCTATTGCACTTTTGCTAGTTCAATCCTTTTGGCCAACCGGCGTTGACATGGACAATTCTTAATAATATTTTTCGATTTTTTTTATTTTTTTTTCTCTTCTTTCTTTTTGCTTCTCTTCTTTTGCATGAGGAGGCAGTTGAGATAAACATGCTTAAGGAAAAATATTGCAAATAAAATGGCAAGAGATCACAATATGCCTAAAATTCCATGACTTTATGTTTCTGACTTTTGTAATCTTATTTTTTAAATACTTGGCAACATTTATGTTTATCGTCAATAAGAAAAACATTTATGTATTCAATGTAAGTAGATTGACATGCTGGTTATATGACTTTGAATGCCTAAATCTATTCAATGTAATCAACATTTATTTCTTATTCCCCAAGCTATTTGGATGCTATGCTGGTAATGATGGATCATGCCTTTGATGGTTTTGTTTATGTTTAGGATTCAAACTTGTTCCTTCGTATACTTGGGTAAGCACCTTCAAGGAAACAAGCAAGTAAGCAAGCTTGTGACACAAACTACTGACCTCTTTAAGACTGCTGAGATCATGCATGCCCTTGCGTATGGAACTCAAATTTCAGTCGCAGATGTAGATATGCTCAAGGAATGTGTTACTGAGCATGTAATGTGTTATCAATTCCAGCTTTGGGCATCGCGAAATCTACGAGTGTTTAAGGAAAGAAGATAATTTGCCTGCGGGTGTCATGTACTTGAGCTTTGCACGACAACCAATTAAAAAGAAATAGAGAGTAATAGCTAGATCAAATGCCACATAATAAGCAGGTGAGGGATCCACACTTGGCGATGGTAGGTATTCGAGAAAACAAGTACTGCTTTTGTCAACATTCTCCCCATGTGCTAGTGGTGTAGAAGAAGATAAGCCATTGATTTCCCCCCACTCAAGTCTCCAAAATCATGTACTCAATTAGATTTTAATCTATCAAAGTTATATGACCCATTTAAGTTGATTAAATAGACTAATTATGGATTATGCATGATTTGAAAATTCATTTTATTAGTGATGCTATATAGGTTAACTTTATAGCGACAAGATATAATTATTTGACTTAAATGAAAAAAATTAGAAAGAGAAATTGTTCTCGGGAATAGAAATTGTGTGCAGTTATCAAACGCATTCTGATTGTCTGAATAGAATAAAAAAGAATCAAATTGATTTTTTGGATAAGAATTATTGCCAAACATGCCCTTATTTTAATACGGGAAAACAATAGCCAATTCCTTTTTTTAAATGTCCAATCCAACCACCATTCCCTTTGTACTTCGTCAATATCCACATTGTAGCTTGACTTACGCCTTCACAGTCAACAATGATATTTCGTCGTCCATTTGCGGACGGATGGAGAATCGAAAAGATGCTTCGAGCCATAGCAATTGATGGGTGTCGTGAAAACGAATTGCCCGCTCCAACAACTTCACCATAGTGACGTCTTTGTTCAATGTTTTCTTTTTTTGGGCTAATCCTCCATGTATTTACGCATCATTCAAACTATCAAGACAAAGAAAGGGATTCGAATGGTTAATGTCTTTATAGTAGTGGACTAATTCGGTCGATTATGTCTGCCTCCCTCGAACCCAGCTGTCCGGCTCGTCTATCTAAAGGCAATTACTTGTCGTCTGCTTTTCGACATCGCTCTTCCTCTCGCCACCTTAAAATCTTCGTTCTTCCTTCATCTCCCCCGGACTCCGTCTGGAATTGGATCCTGGTCGGGGAGAGGGAGGGACAGAGAGATTTGGGGATTAAGGTTGGCGGATGTGGGTGATTCTTCTAGAGTTAAACTCCACGAAAGAATATAGAGATTAACCATGTGTACTTAATCGTGGATGTGTTTGATTACAACTCGATGAGAAAGAGCATTAATCCGTAGCGACGGCAAATTGAAGTGCTTCTCCCTTTTCCCAAAAAGCAGTTACTAAAGTTACAATTAACCGGCTACGACGACTTGACCAAGTGTACCATTTGTTTAGTGTTTTACTCTTATCTTAGCCTCCAAGCTGTCGATCTGTGGAAAATCCGACCATGAAAAGGATGTAGCAAAACATTAAACAAATGTTTTCATTGGTGGGTGAATGTGAAGTGCTTCTCCCTTTTCCCAAAAAGCAGTTACTAAAGTTACAATTAACCGGCTACGACGACTTGACCAAGTGTACCATTTGTTTAGTGTTTTACTCTTATCTTAGCCTCCAAGCTGTCGATCTGTGGAAAATCCGACCATGAAAAGGATGTAGTAAAACATTAAACAAATGTTTTCATTGGTGGGTGAATGTGGGTGATTGTTGTAGAGTTAAACTCCACAATTAAAGAATTATATGCGGAATACAGGATTGGGAAATTTCTGTGTATTTCGATATCTAGAAAAGAAAACATGAAGAGCCTGTTTATAGGCTTTAATAGATGGCTATCTAAAGTAACATAATACCAAATATAATCAATTAAAGATATGCACTATCAGAGAGATATATGCAAAATCAACTAAATATCCTAATATCGCTAACATCCACCATAGAAAACTGAGATTAACATCTAAATCAAATGTACTTAGGACGATGAAACTATTATTCGTTTGAGGCTTAGCTCGGCTGGGAACTCTTGCTGCTGCGTCGATTTATGGGTTCAGGATCTACTATGTTCGAGGGTTTTACACCAGCCTAGGTCTACAAAGGCCAGGCCCGAGACCTCAATGCCTATGCCCCAAGTTCTCAGCGCTCGTGCCTCGGTCCATGGAAGCCGGGCTCAAGTCTATAGAAGCTGGGCTCAGAACCCCAAAACCCATGCTCGGATCCCCAACGCTTGAGCCCAAATCCGAGTTCATCGAGGTCAGGCCCGAGATGCTAGTGCCCATGCCTGTGCCAAAATCTTTTGTGCCCAAGCCCAAGTCCATCGAGAGTGAGCCCAAGACCTTGGTGCCCGTGCTTGGGTACTTGATCCCCGAGCTCAAGAAGGTGTGCCCGGATCTCTTGCGCCTGAGCTCGGTCCATTGAGGCCAAGCTCAAGACCCTAGTGCTTGTGCCTCGATCCCTAGCTACTCTTCGCAAGTTACTAGTGCCCAAATAGTGTATGTTGGAAAAATTAAATGATATTTTCCTTTTCAAACGACAAAATATTTTTCGGTTATTTTTCATATTTTAGTCAATCACCAAAAAATATTACTATTTTCCTCGAAAATGATTTTTTGAAAAATATTTTCTAGAAATGTAACATTTTCCGCAAAACAGACGGAGTGTATATGTTTATGTACATTCCAATAAGGTGCCGATTGTTGCCTTTATACATCGCATACCTATTCGAGTTTTGAGAGTTCTCGATAAAAAAAAAAAAAAAATGGGGCAGTTGCAATGCTTTACCAACGATCTACTCCATAACAAGTCTTATTTTCCTAATTTTATCCACGTCAGTGTCCTAATTTGAATTTAAAAAAGAAATCCTCTTTATTTGGATCAATTTCGAAAGTTTGACATCCACCATATTTCACATATTAAAGAGTCGACGGTCACACATCTTTTATGCGTTCTTTGACGTTGAAGTTAAATAGTTTGTGTGCTCTCCTTCTTATCACGCTACTATATGCACCATCTGTATATGGTATGGATCAAGTAACTTTGATAATCATGAGAGCAGAGACCAATAATTTCTCGAGTTTTTCTTTACTGCCAGAAATACTTTTGTCGATAAGAGAAGCAAATTAAAAAATGTCGCGACAAAATTTAATAGATTTCCTTTTGATTGATTTGATGCTTGATACGAAGCTCTAAGTTTCTGTCTTACTAAAAAAAAAAAAGAAATGTAAGTTTCTGTTTTGGGTGTCCAGCATGAGCAGAGCAGACCCAAAAGACGCAACTTTCGCTCTCTCCTTTTAACTCTTCTGCTTTATATTTGCTCTGTCATCGTCGTTTGTTTGCTTGCTTGCGTTCTTCTTTCTCAAGACTTTCCAAAGTAGCGGAAAGCCGAGAAAAGGTGATGAAAGGGACTCTCTGGTCGGTCTGGTCATTCAACCATTGAAGAGGAACAAAAAATAAAGAAGGGCGCCTTTTATTTAAGTTCTTTTCTTTTGAGGTCTCGGCACTACCTCCGTACAATTATGTCTGGCCAGATATCATAAGATAGTCCGCATGATGACCCAATAGCCTATCTAGCATTAAAGTCGAGGGTGACCTCGCCTGGGCCAAGGCGATGCCCTGTAGTTTCTAAAGTCAGAGAGATATATGCATAATCAACTAAATATCATAATATCGCTAACATCCACCATAGAAAATTGAGATTAACATCTAAATCAAATGTACTTAGGATGTACTTAGGACGATGAAAATATTATTCGTTTGAGGCCCAACTCAGCTGGGAACTCTCGCTGCTGCGTCAATTTATGGGTTGAGGATCTACTATGTTAGAGGGTTTTACACCATCTTGTGTGGACTTGGAATCTATATCTTGAACTTGTCGATCGGATTGCTTTCGTCAAAGGTTGATCCAGAGTAGAAAGTCCTGAACATGGCTTTGTTGCGACAAAAGGATCAGATTGAATTTTAAGCCTTTCATTCGTCGCCTTCCTGAATTCAAGTTCTAATAATCTGAAATTCCACTGCTATGGCCTACTCAAATCATTCGCTTCTCAGAGATTGAACTCTCTTATGCGCTTCACGGGATGAAGTCGAGTTGGCCCTCATGAGAAAATAGGCATGGAAAATGGCATTGGGCAAATTCATTGTGATTCAAGCTCAAGGCTTCAATTCAAGACTTGTTTTTTATGTGCATGAGCAGGACCTGTCTATCTAGATAAAACTTTGATCGATTAGATTCGGATCGTAATCATCGATGACGAACCTAAAATCATTATTCAAGTCCATTCTTAGCGATTTTACGAGCCTATAACGGCAAAGGAACGACGGAACGTGCCTACCGTCCATCTGACATCTAAATCAGATGACTTTGGATGTAGTAAAACTGTTAAATGCATCTCTCCAAACTAATCTAATAAAAGAAACTTTCGAGGTAAAAGGTGATTTGTCAACTTAATTATGTGCATTAGATTCTTGAACTTTGGCACCCATTAGCAAGAAAAAGAAACAATAAAAATTGACGTTGTCGATTAGAACCCAAGGATTCGCCAGAAAGATAAGTGCATATACATGTGGTCTTTCACTTCCAAGCGGCAATTAATGACATGTTGTTATCCATGGGCATGTAGAATATTGTCCATTGATGGACCCTAGAGGTCTCTCAGAAAATTTAAACTTATGGTGATGAAATCAAAAGTTAAAAAGGATGATAATTGTGAAATCTACCATTAATGTTCAAAACCGTCCTTAATTTCGAGGTACCCTTCGTCTTGATTTCTCAAATATCTAACCTCCCCAATCGAAATCTTTGATGGAAGTGCCGTGCCTTGGAAACCACTAATACCAAAAAGGACTGCTCGCATTAGAATAATATGGACGTATTGTCACATGGCGACTCGCCAACCAATCGGAACCCAGCTTTTTTTGGGGGGTGATGATGAATCGAAACCTAACTTAGCGAGACGCTCAAAGGATAAAAAAAACTAGGGTTTATAATCTGTCCGCTCGTTGTCGTATTATGGTCCTCCGCAAGATAACATCGCAAAACTTGGGTATAGTATATAAAATAAAACACAACTGTATATGAGCACGGTCGTCATCTGAATCATCACCATGTGCAGTGGCAAATCAAGGTAATTTCCTAAAGGTCAGAGGGCTGTCTTGCGGGTTCTCGCTATATATGAATCCGGCTGTTGCAGCTGCTAATGTCTCAAACTTGCATGTCCTGCTTCTGGTTTTGTCATCACTCTTCCTCCTCCTTCCTCCTCCCTTGAAACAGCGAGAGATGTTTGGCGATCAGAGAGGTCGGTCTTAGTTGCGGCGGCGGCGCTGCTACTCTGTGCCACCTGCTGTTGGGTTGCGCCTTCATCTACGGTAAGCTTTCGAAACTTGGACATTACTATAAATGAATGTTGCAGCTGCTAATGTTCCAAACTTGCCGGTCCTGCATCTGGTTTTGTCAATCACTCTTCCTCCTCATTGGTCCTCCCTTTTTCTGATTCCACTCCTCCCTTGAAACAGCAAGAGACGTTTGGCGATCAGAGAGGTCGGTCTTAGTTCCAGCGGTGGCGCTGCTACTCTGTGCCACCTGCCGTTGGGTTGCACCTTCATCGACGGTAAGCTTTCCAAACTAGGACATACTCGATTGAAGTGCATAAACTCTGTAAATTGTTCTGTTTACCCTTTCATTTTCTCATAAATATATCACCCGTCAACTACTGTTTATATTAGTGTGGCATTTTGTTTCTTTTTGGGTTAGGAGTATTTTTAGCTTAAGGAAAAAAAAAATGATTCGAATAAAAAAATCCGATAAAAAAAGCTTTCTTTACCCACTCAATTTCAGATATCGACCAAAGTGTCCTTTACATGGGTTCATCTTCTCTTGGTTCATGCCGCAACTTATCGTGGATGTGAACTCGATCTTTCGCTAAGCAAGTCCCCACCTTGTGAAGTCGACAAAGATTTGTAGGGTTCGTTTGTTTCGCTTAAGGGAAAAATAAAGATCCGAAAACAAAAAGCTTTCTTTAACCCACTCAATTTCAGATGTCTACCAAGTGTCCTCTACATGGCTTCATCTTCTCTTTGGCTCCTGGCGCACCTCGTCATGGATTTGAACTCGATCTTTCGCTAGGCAAATACTCACTTTGTGAAGTTGGCAAAGATTCTACAGTTTGTTTGTTTCGCGGAAACCTTCGTTTGGGAAAACATTTATCTAAAAGTGATAGCTTGTATCGCTTATAAAAATATATAAACGAAAAATATTTTCATCGTCCACAAAAAAATTTAGGCATAAATTATTGATGACAATGAAAATATTTTTTGCTGGCTAATTTTTTCAAATGATATAATAAACTGTTATGAAACAAACGGACCCGTACACTATGAAGCAAATCCTCATACGAGTGTTTATCCTGTTGTTTTAGCATCTCATTTAACAACTTATATTATACACGCACTTCTATTATCAGGTTTTTTATATGTGAAGTTGACAAGATTACTTCTCAAAGTTGAGCAGCCCAAACTGTCACAGTCTCATGGGGGAGAGAGAGATGGAAGTCGATTGGTCGTCTCTCCATGTCTTGGCGAAAGCTTCTACATTAGTAGGAGAGGGACTGCTAAGTCTCTCCCCGGAGGCTCAAACCAGACCAAGCGAATTGCCAGTGATCTTCTGGGACAAAATACTGGAGATGCATGGCCAGGATGTGATGCTCGTGCTGGAGAAGAGACTGCATGCCACCGACATGGACACGAACCAAGGAAGGCTCTCCATACCCAAGTTGCAGATACGAGCAAATTTCTTGAGCAGCGAAGAAGTCCGAACCCTAGACAACAAGGAGGGCATTACAGTTTCCCTCATCGAGCCTTGTCTAGAAGTACGCCACGGCTTGCAGCTCAAGAAGTGGCATTACAACAGAACTTTTTCTTACGTGTTGACTAAGCAGTGGAACGCTGTCGCGCAGCCGTCTGAGCGGAACGGACTCAAAGTGGGTGGCCTACTCCAGCTTTGGTCCTTCAGAGCGGATGGCAACCTTTGCTTCTGCCTCGTGAACTTTGAAGCACCCTCGGCGGCAGAGGAAAATATGGCCACTCATGAGCGATCGTCACTTGGTTTCTGAAGTGAGGAAGTAATTGAGAATGTGGTCGCTAGGTTCGTGGATCAACATTGATTGTCTGTAATGTTTTTATTTATGGAGGATTCTGTCGTTTTTATTTTTTAACCGGTAGATTGCATGGGCTTTCGTTTCTTCTTCTTGATTCCCCTTTTTGCCCTCACATGTGCACTTTTGGTTGACATTACTTACATTTGACTATAACCCTTAACTTTTAACGATGGTATATGTAAGTTGAGACGGCTAAAACAAAATAATAGTATTTGTAGTCATCGGATATTATAAAGGAATTCATCTACCTGTGCTAGAATGGCGGGCACTGATTTTTGCAGACTTCAACTTACTTTTTTGCTAAATACTTTCTAAATACTTTAAGACATTTGTTTAGCCCACAAAAGGGCAACCACACCTGTTTTTTTTTTTCTCTTATGTCTTTAAACTGCCTCTAATTAGTTGTATTTTCGAATTCATGGTCCTCTTCTTTGGGTAGCGTATAAAGATGGTCATCCTTTGTTCACATCTGCAGTCGACAATGAATTCTGGCCTGCAAAACAGAAACTTTGCTGTATCGTCTCGGTTTGGGTTGTAAAGGTAATTCACGGACAGCTGCTCCGTCGGCGTCGTCTCGTGGGTATGGACTGTAGCAAGGATCAGCAACCTCTGGTCGTGCATCGGTGACGGTTCTCGGCCAAAAGCGTCAGGGATTTCGGCCACAACGGAACTTCGGACGAAGCTTGAAGGGGATGCTGGACCGGCGTATAAAGACTATATTGCCGACAGCGTGGAATTCCAAATCAAGCCCAAAAGTCTCGTTCTAACAAATGTATCAATCACGCCCAACAGAAACAAACGCTCAAGTTAAATGATCACAATATACAGGAACAAGTCTAATATTCAGCGTGACAAAATTGTCCAAAAATTCCTAAACCTATTATACGGCGCTCAATTCAATTATACAGTTTTTAATTTTGCAAATATAGTCCTAAACCTTTTGACGATTTGCTAATATAGTCTTTTCGGCTAATTTTGGCTAGAAAATCCCTGATGTGGACGTCGACCGCCCTACATGGCACGACCGGCACTGATGTTGACGACTTTTGCAAATTTTTTTGAAATTTTCCTCATTTTCTTTCTCTCTCTTTTTCCTTCATTGGATTTTTGGCCGGCGACCCTCACCTAGATCCAAGCAAGGGCTGTGACCCCCTTGCCTATGGCTGACAAGGGCTAGGACACTCTTTCCTAGACCAAGCGAGGGAATTGCAACCCTCATGTCACGTAGGATGGCTGGAAATCCGAAGAATAAAGAATAAAGAATAAAAAATTCATAAAATTGTCCACGTTAGCGTCTGTCATGTCAGACTAACGGTTATGCCATATAGGACGACCGACACTGACTGAACCACCACATTAGCTATTTTCAAGCAAAATTGCTGGAATGATTATATTGACAAATCATCAAACGATTTAGAACTAAATTGGCAAAACTGAAAAGTTTAGGACTGAATTGGCCGCCGTATAATATGTTTAGGATTTTTTGGACAATTATCTCTATTCAAAATGAAAGAACCAGAATGACAGGTCCAAACCAAAAGGGATTCCTAAATCTTGTTGACAATGTTGCTCATGGAGGAAACAAAGAGTTCGTGGATCGACCCGGCATGCATTGTTGGGCACGGACCTGTGCGCTCTTGTCCTGCGCAATATGAAAACTTTTTGGGTTGTTGGCCCGCGTTGACTTATGCGTCACCAATCTGAATGTTGGTCACAAGATTCGGTGAGTTTTATAAGTTAATTTTGAGTCAATTCAAACTTAAAGCGCTCTATCGTACACACAGGTTCACGTAGTAAACAGATATAAAAAAAAAGGGGGTCAATTGCTATTTTGTTTCTGGTCAACATGGGGATATATCAACGGATTAAATGTTGTTTGAGCAGCAAAAATTACTAATCTGTGAACCGTCGAAAAGAGTTGGTAAAATTGGCAAAATGACGTTAGAAGTGTCAAAATTTGTGTATGGCGCTCATCTTAGTGCCAAAACTTTTTTTTGAATCACTTAAGTGTCAACTTTTTTGAAAAACAATCACTTAAGTGCCAACTCCAATCTCTTAATTGGAAATCTGACGTGGCCTTTTTTTTTATTAATATCTTAAGCTGACGTGGCTCACCGAAGGTCCATTTAGCAATAAAAAAACTAAAAATCCAGAAAATATTAAAAATAAGCTAAAAAATTAAAAAAAGATGAAGGTTTAGAATCGGTGGCGAGGGTGGGGGATGGTCCTGCAATGACCGAGCAAAATTGATTAGTAAAATAATATTTATACACAAGTTTTAACACTTCTAATATCCTTTAGCCTGGTAAAATTCATGAAAGTGTGGATAAGTTATCAATAAATTTACTGAAAAATCAGATGACCGGTAGTTTTTCCACAAATCATTTCTTTAACACCTACAAACTCTTTCGGAAAATTTACCGGCGTGAAAAATAAATCATCTGTTCAGTTGCATCGTGCTTCTGAACAACATGGAATGACCAATTGTCCTAAGCACAGGCCTCTCTACTCGGCGCAAAACAACGACAGTGCAATAAAAAACTAATCAAAGTTAGCAGATAACGACGTTTTCCTTGTGCCACGTTCCTTGACTCGACCTCTGTAACCCTAATTCTCAAACCAATAAATTTTATGCGTGTCGCGACCTAAATTTTCATTTAAGGCTAATGGATTACTAAGTCAATTAATAAATTAACTAACCTAGCTCGAGCTCTCCCAAGCTCTATCAAATCGTGACTTAAGTTCAAATAATTAACATGTAAATGATTTAACTTTGGAGTCGCCACTAATCAGTTTACGGTAGATCGATTAGACACCTAAATAAAGTATCGAGAGAAATACTCTATTCCTTCAAATCAGAGATTATGAGTCCGGGGACTTGATTACGCTAGATTACTCTAACGCCCTTTCGGTACCGTTCTTTTATTTAAGAAAACATTTGAGCAAGTAACTTTGGGTTAATTTTAAACAAAAGCTTTAGCATATGAGGTATTCATGCGAGTGCGCAAACATTATTTAACACCAAATAATCGAAGCGTTAAATAAATTGCAAGATAAGGATAGCGTAGACATACCTGAATGCTGCAGCCTAATCCCTAACGCTTATCTCCCAAGCGTAAGACCTAGACTAATGCAATTATCTTTAGGGGTTTTCACTTGTTTAATGAGAATGCAATGCAACTATACTAAATAACATGAGGAATGACCACTACCTTCACATGGCATGCAAGACATAATCTAATGACATGCAATCGAATGACATGCATTAAAGTTTTATCCTATATGACATGCAATAAGGATCCTAAACTTACCTTTCTAAATGACGGGCAAAAATGTCATGTAACTAAACCATATGTCATGCATTTAAAAATCCTAAGTTACTAAATTAAATTAGTGCATGGTCCTAGATATTTATACTAATGGATGGTCTAAAAATATATATATATGGCGAATGAACCTAAACATAACACTAAATGAATTTGGACATAATATTACATGAATGCGCCTAAACATAATACTAAATGAATCTAGACTAGATGACGTATCAAATATGACATGCACATGAATATTTTTGGTATTTTCTGATAAATTTCGGATCTGAAAATCAATGAAATTAATATTATCCCAAATGAAAATTATCTTAAATATTTAGGAATGAATCTAGATTAAATCCTAAAATATTTTAGAAAATCTTATCCCAGTTTTAAATGGAACATTATCTAAATGAATGCAATCCTAATCTATATGCAATATTTCTTTAGAATGCAAACTATCTATGAGATAAGATTTTCTAATAAAATCTTATCTTATTAATGCAATCCTATCTAATGCATGATTTTTTTGGATTTTTGAATTATGAAAATATTTAGAATATCTAAAAAAAAAAAGATATGCACCGAATATCCATCACATCCAAATGACAAGATTTTATCGGCGGATCGTATCTGACGGATTGCGGATAGGTTTGACCGACATGATAAAATTGGCAAATTGTATCCGATGGATTGCGAATAAGTTTGGCCAACCTTCCGTGCGCGGGAATCAAATATCAAGGATTAGATATCGGATTGCCTATTATGCATGTTGTCGAATTAGAAAGTTTCCTAATTTAATCCTAATAGAATTTAGGAGATATGCACGTTAGATAACAATTATTCAAATTAAGAAATGATAAATATCGGAATCAAATCGGATAAGGAAGTTACCTATTTCGTGGATAACGTTTCCAAATTCAAACGCGACGGGATCGGGATCGAGATAAACCGGTGGTGGCGCGAACGGTGGCTTGCGGTGATGGTGCACGACGGTGCGCCGATGATGATCTATGGTGAGGAACTCTTGGCTCGCCACAAAGGTGCGGGCTTTTGGGCTGCTGGCCGGCTACGATGCTTCACGGATCATATTCGTGGGTTGCTCGGACGTGCACGATGGTCACTCGTTGGGTAGGTGCAACTGAAAATTTCCTCGAGATTGAAACTCACTCCGAGGATCTCCGCAAAGCCGCCATAGCTTCAACCAGTGGGCTTCCCAGTGTCGTCGGCCTCTTCCCTGAAAATTCTTTCAATGGTGAGTAGGCAATTAAGAGAGATTAACAATAACAATAATAAATAATCAGAGTGGAAACACGAATGTTCATGGGATCATGGTGCTGAAGGTCTCAAGTCGTGAATTTCCGGAGAAGAGGATCTCTGTCCGTGAATCTCCTCGATTGCTTTTCACCACTCAGCGCCTCTCCTTTTTTGGTCGTGTCTTCTCACGATCACCATCTTTGATCTTCAAGGGCTCGGTAATGTTTCTCTCGGTTCTCACTCACGGTTTGTCTCTGTTCACGCCTGATGTTGGTCTCGGATTTGCGACAATGCGGCAGGGAATTCGCCACGGTTCGTTGAGAGCAGCAACAGCGACGTTAGTATGGCTAAAGCAAGCGGCGAAGGGTGACACCGGCGGAAAGGGCGCAAGGCCACCGGAGGGATTTTGGTCACCGAGCTCCTCTTCACTCTTAGTCTCTCGTGTGTCTCTCAATTATCAAGGCCGTGAATTGTGACCAAGCCCCCCCGAACATTGAGGCATAACGGTGTTTATATAGACGGTATTAGATCAAGTTAGGGGCCTCAACTTTCTATTATTTGCAAATTCGACCCCAAAATTACAGTATTTTTCAGTTAAGTTCTGGGAGGGTCAAATCGCATCAAATTAGCTCCAAATCTGGCACCGGTCCGATTTAAATGCAAATGCATGTAATGCATGCTAAAAATTAAATAAAAAACTATATGAAAACTATAATGGAAAAATGATTTAATATTTTTAGAGGGGCCGGGTCGGTCCCTAATTTTTTAACTAATGAAATAAATTCTAAATTAAATCTAAATGGGGGATCAAAATTTAGGTGTCAACAATGCGCACGAATCCGAATATACAATTCTTGAATTTGACCCATTCATCCTTTGGAATTTTTCTAATTCTCTCGAGCACGAAAAGTCAACGTTTAAAACACGTCTCCAGAGAATTTGAAGTCAGGCAAGTGCCTGTGTCTCTACAAATACCAGCACGTAGACACGCATCCTAATTAAGTTCCTCAACAACAACGTTAATCGATACACACCAAGGAATGATGAAGTTCCTAAGAGCAATTCTAATGGCCATTCTGGTGCTTTTGCTGGTAAGAATTGAACCCAATGGGGCGTGCAGATCGCTCCACCAAAGAGATGAATACCAAAATCAGGAGCCTCGTCACTTGTTCAACATACTGCAGAAGGGCCGCGTCCCTCCTCCCGGGAATGGGTGCGCCTACACTCCGAGCAAAGGAGGGGTGCCTTGCGTGCAGACCAGGAACTTCGCGGCCACGCTGCGGTGGCCCCTCCGGTCGGTCATGCCAGTGACAAAGAGATGGTTCAACCCGGCGTGGCCGCGGATCGGAAGTGAGCTGAGTATTAATCCACAAGGACTTCAAGTTGCAACACTGACGATTTTTTCATTGGAAATCTTCCCTCTTTCTTTTCTCTGTCTCTTTACTTCTCCTTTGTTTAAGGGATGAAATTTCAATTTTCTTACCGTTCATTCTCCTCTGCAAAGAATGAACCGAAAAAAGATGAACCCCATATAGAAATATTTTGCAGCCGTTAATTGTAGAAAGAATGCAGTGACTTCATGCAATTTTCAGTCGTGCCTCATCATCTGCTGTCCTGTTCTCCCTCCCGATCCAAGAAAATGCTTTTTGGTATGAGAAATACACAATGCGGAAGAGAGAAATAAGAAATTTGTGTATGTCTCGATATTTCTTGAAGAAGAATACATGAGCCTATTTATAGGGTTTGTTAGATGACTATTCAATGTAACATATATAAATCAAGATATGCACAATTAAAAGGAGACGCCAGTGCTTGTGTCTGTGCTCGTGCCCTTGCCGGAATCTCCCGTGCCCAAGCCCAAGTCCATTGAGAGCGAGCCCAAGACCTAGGTGCCCATGCTCGATATCTGATCCCTGAGCTCGAAACCCTAGTGCCCGTGTCAAGGATCACTTGCGCCTGAGCCCGGTTCATTGAGGGGAGGCTTGGGACCCCAACGCTCTTGTCTGAGTCCCCATGCTAGGACTGGGTCTCTAGCGCCTGGGCCTGGATCCATCGAGGCCGGACCTGAGACCCTAGTGCTTGTGCCTGGTTCCCTAACTACTTGTCGTAAGTCTCTAGTGCCAAAATATTATATGTCTATTTAGAAAAATCAAATCATATTTTCCTTTCTAAATGACGGAAAATATTTTTCGGTCATTTTTCAAATTTCAGTCGAACACCAAAAAATATTGCTATTTTTCTAGAAAATTATTTCCTAAAAAACATTTTCAGAAATGTAACATTTTTCGCGAAACAAATGGAGCGTTTATGTTTATGTGTATGTATATTCCAATAAGGTGCCGATTGTTGCCTTTATACATATGCATGCATGTTCGGGTTTTGAGAGTTCTCGATAAATGAAAAAATGGGGCAATTGCAATGCTTTACCAACAATCTACTCCATAACAAGTCTTATTTTCCTAATTTTCTCCCCGTCATCGTCCTATTTTGATTTTCATAAAGAATTCCTCTTTCTTTGGATCAATTTCGGAAGTTTGACATTCACCATATTTCGAGTCGACGGTCACACATCTTTTATGCGTTCTTTGACCTTGAAGTTAAATAGTTTGTGTTCCCCTTCTTATCACGCTACTATATGCACTGCCTGTATATGGGATGGATCGAGTAATTTTGATAGTCATGAGAGCAGAGACCAATAATTTCTCGAATTTTTCTTTAATGCCAGAAATACTTTTGTGGATAAGAGAAGCAAATTAAAAAAATGTCATGACAAAATTTACTAGATTTTCTTTTGATTGATTGATGCTTGATACGAAACTTTAAGTTTCTGTCTTATTAAAAGAAAGAAATGTAAGTTTCTATTTTGGAAGTTTGAAATACATTTCTTTCTAACTAAGAAAAAAAAATCAGGGTCATTTATTAGACACTCGCCTTTAGGATTGTGAACTATTTGATCAATTTCATTAAAAGTAATGGAAACAAAATAATAAAAAGAAATGTGGCAAATGGGCGGGCCTGGCCCGCCTATATGATTCCCTTGGGGGGCCTGGCACATGCTCAAGCCCGCAAGTTCGGGCCTGGAGTGGCTTGGGTAGGATCTATAGAGGTTCGGGCCCAAGCAGGCCCGCCTAATAAGCAGGTCTAGTCAAAGTAAGGGAGTATTTAATTGTTTGTATATTATTTATAGGATGTCACATCTTACAGTCGCAATAACAACTTTTGTTGTCTCCTATAGAACAAGCTAAATTATGTTTATTTATCTCGATTTCCACTTTATCATCTAACCTTGCAGATTCAAGATTTTGTCGAGATCGTGACATTATAGTATTCAGAAAATTTGATTTGTAGATGAGTTCGGTCACTTTATTGGATCAATTACCTTTTTTACGAAAGATATAATTATATTACTTCTCACCAGAATGACAAGTTAGGAATCTTCTTACATCATAGGGCGTGCGGGGCTTTTTGAGTATCCAACGAAGTAAATCGAATATCTTTTTTTTAATGTTAGTTTATTGCCCACATATAAAGCATTATTACCTAAAGTGTACATAAATGGACCTGTAATCATGATGACGTAATAGAGACGTCATCATGACATCATCCACCTATCCTGACATCATCTGCCACGTCATCTGCCATGTCACGCTGCCACGTCACCGATTGACCATTGATCGTGGACCCAAAGTTGACCGATCAGCTTCCGAGGTATTCCGAGGTGCTGATTCCATTTTTGGCGTTACTTTCTCCATATTTGCACTCCTAGTACCAGTTTCTTGGTATTTATTATATTTGTGCATTTCAATGGATAAAATGACGTGCCAATACTCATTCAAACTGTCTTGAATGGATTGAATTATATTTGTTAGGCCTGGGTTTCGTTGGAGTCAGAGCTCAAGGAGGAAAGTAAGACTTGGAGAGAATTGAATCATTTGCGAGTAGTTTCTGACACGAATTTCGTACGCTGCAACGCATTTGGATGGTTATGTAAGCTGGTCCACGAATCTCCTAGGATTCCCCTTCTTGCATCTTTATTTCCCAATTGTTTTTGTACGATCTCGGTGATAAACACATAGGATCGAACCTTTTCTTTCTCTTTTTTCCCAATTTCACGCCTTTGTTATTTTGTATCTTGTGCTCATTCAACCGATTGATACCCGAAAGGGAAGTATATATCATGCGACAGATATCTATGAGGAATTGTTCAATTTAATGTTAATGTACTTTGTAAAAGATAATAGAAGCTGGTGATTAAAAAACCGAATTAATGCCGGTAACTAAAATAAATAAAAATTAGTAACGCAAAAATAGTTAGAAACTTAATCGTAAAAATATTGGTAAGCACTCTAATTATGGTTGATAAGTTTTTAATAGAGTCAGTGAATTTAAAGGCTCAGTAAGCAAGATAAATGGAAGTTAATAAACCTTTTTTTTATAATGAAAATGGTGGCCAAAGTGGGCAACCACTCCGGTGAATTTAAAGGCTTCGTCCGCCTTTTTATCGTATTTCGGACATCCACCAGATAATATTGCAAAACTTGGGTTTGGAATCAAAATAAAACACAGCTGTAAATAAATCACGCCATGCAGGCAGGTGAATATCAACGTGGGACTGTGGCAAATCAAGGTAATTTCCTCAAGGTCAGAGGGCTCTCTTGCAGGTACATTACTATAAATGACCTGCTAATATAACATAGATGGCATCGAAGCGTGGTATTAATTTTCTGATCACTACAAAATAGTGTTGCGTATTTTTTCCCCAATACGTGTGAATTTTTTCCAACACCAATTACACCCTACATCAGTTAATTTATTTTCAAATATTAAGTTCTCAATACCCATCGTTATTGGGAGGAGAGGAAGGGAAGTGAAATCATATCCCACCCCTTTAGGATAATTTTATCCTCTCTATATCACACTTTATTCAATTCTGGACACCTATCAAACACATGATATGATATAACATATCATATCCTGACTTTTATCTTGACGATCAAACGCAGCCAAAGTGTGCAATGCCATCCCTTGTCGCCCACATAGATGCCCTCGATGATGCAGGTGATGGGGACATGCCTACATATGGATCTCGATGGGTCGGAGAATAATATCGTGGTTCTTGAATTGAAAACGGGTTGCTTTTCATTATATGTGGAAGACGTGATCGTCTTGATTGCTTCTAAAAGTCATGTCTGATGACATACTACTCGCCTTCACCTTGTCAGCACCTGTTTGTCACTTCAAATGCCGCATACCCACATTTTGACGAGAACATTAACAATAGCCAAAATAGTCCCTCGCCTAAAAATGAGTGTCTTTTTACGTGACACTTGAAAGTTTGAACCTAAAATTGTCTTCCAGGCGAAACTTGGTATCTTTCAATACAATACCAGAAAATTGAGACCAAAAGCATATATAGTGAGTGAAATTTGATGGCCTTCTTCCTGGAAAACCCCAATTGATCACCAACTATGAATTTCAAAAGGTGAACCAACAACTTCGCTAATTAGGCTCCGTTTGTTTTGCGGAGAATGAATGATTTAAAAAACATTATTCAAAAAGTGATTGTGTGTATCTATTGAAATAATTAGTCAATAGAAAATATTTTGATCGTTGATAGCAATTTATGTCTAAAAATTTTCGCCAATGATAAAAATATTTTTCATTCATTAATTTTTCTAAGCAATACTAGCGATCAAGTGTTTCCCTATCCTAAATATACCCAAATGCATGATAATCAATCACAAAATATGAGTATTCATGCGCTCTTAATTCTCTTGGATGACAGCAAAATGCTCTTTAGGTTTGCATAGGTTTCTCTAATAAGTAAGCTATGAAAATAGAGTTTTAGCAAATCCGGATCGAGGCCGGGCTCCCACCAAGACAGGCTAGAGCGCCTAGCTACTGCTTTGAAAATCACAATAACTATCTGGGAGCTCGACCAACTTTTACTGAGCTTGGCGGCCAAGTTCATCCAGGCACCACGCAGGCTGTTTCCTCGCATTTTCAATCATCTACCTCTATCTCTAAATCATGAGCTCCCCCCTCCCTCTCCCAGTGCGGGAAGGGCGAGACATTTATCTTTTGCTTTGAATCCAAGGTCTAGGTAGAAGCCTCCCCCTTTAAGAGGTGGCACAGTTGAGTGGGGTCACCTGCACAGATCAAAGGCCTAAACCTAATCGGTTCATGAAACTTGCATTACAAAATAAGTATTTCCCATTTGTTTATATTTTTTATCTTATGATTTATACAAAGTTATGTTGCCCTTCATTTCTTATTTCAAATTGCTTTTCTATTTATTTTCATGTCTTCTCCGATCGGGAAAAAAAATTCTGACAAATTTAAAAATGTATTGCCCAATGCCCATGCGGTCGACCTATGCCGCCCATGCTTTCTCATATTAGGTGGACCTAAGCACTTAAGTGGGCTCCCACGCTCGAGTCGAGAAAAGCAGGACAAAGGTCTTGGAAAGCTCGATCCCAAATTGACCCAACCCCGCCCCCTTGAGTCTACTCACTTGTAGCTCAAGACGGGTCATCGATATCAATCACAAAATGACGTATCAATAACAAATAATATGTCTATCCGACCCGAGCACGCCCCTGAGTCTACTTATACCATTGGAGGTCCTAATTCTAATTGAAATTGAACACCTCAATCTTAGAAAATCGTGAATATTGACATTTAGTGTCCCGTGGAATTTTCCTTTTCTCCCATCTTGACTGTGCAGGTGACCCCACAGTTGAGTGGGGTAACCTGCACAATCAAAACAGATACACGTATAAATTGATCGTTGCCTAAACTATAGTCATTTCAATATCCATAGAAAGAAAGTTTCGCTTGTAACCTCAGTAATCTCCGGTCCCTGCGTTGACCATTCTCGAAGATGTTTGTCTTCCAAGATAAACCAAGCCCAAATTTTCCGCCACCTTGTGCAACTAGAAGGATTAGAAGTGAAAATTTCGATATCTTTTGCCCACTTTAGATTTCCCCCGAGATGACCCCGTCCGTTGACATTGCATCATGTCGACTTGTACTTATGGTGCATTTGTTTCGCGAAAAATGAATGATTTGAAAACATTCTCCTAAAAATAATTACTTATATTGCTTGAAATAATTAGTTAATAAAAGATCTTTTTATTATCGACAACAATTTATGTATAAACATTTTCATGCACAATGAATATATTTTTTGTTTATGCATTTTTTGTAAGCGATACAAATGATCTTTTTAGGAAAATATTTCCAAATTATTCTTTTTCCGTAAAACAAATTTAGCCTTAAAGGACAATGTTTTCTCCACCCTTACTTAATTGGAGTGTGAAATAGTTATATAAGAAGTCGAAGACCCGTTCTCATCTTGCTCCCTCTTAAGCTATAAATTCCCATCGTGTTCAGGCCGTGTCCTTGATTTATCATTTATAAAAAAATTTGCTACTCGATAATGGGAAAACACCAATAAAGGGGATTTTTGACACGTCCCGATCTCTTATTGGATAAGTTGCTTGAAATGATTACTATTATGTTAATATTAGAATCTTATATTTCAAATACAATAATGTGAAGTTCTTTTTATGATTAAATATTTATATATATCTTGTAGTTATCAAATTCGAATGACATTATTTTATTGCACTCATTTAATAATATTCGGGAAAAATTTCAAATAAAGGTCTGACCTCAAGGGCATTTTCGTCCTTTGTCCCTTTAACTTTGTACGATGGTATATATAAATTGAGATGGCTAAAACAAAATAATATCATTTGAAGTCCAAGTTTATTAAAATTTAAAACTAACATATCTCCCTTTGCTAGAATGGCGGTCGCTAATTTTTGCAGACTTTAAGGGACTTTTTCTGCTAAATACTTTCTAAGTACTTTAAAACATTTGTTTGGCCGACAAAAGGTCAACACACTTTTCTAATTGTTCATGGTCCTCTTCTTTGGGAAGCGTATAAAGATGGCCATCCCTTGTTCAAATTTGCCGTTGAATTGTAGGTTTTCTCCGGTTCGTTTTTGGGTCGTCAACGATGAAGTGGCTCACCACGTTTACACAATTGTCCTGATACCGAATCCCGTGATGGAGAAAGTGATCGTCTGCAGTTGGTGTTCTTCCCATTCAAGAGGTCGTAGCATCCGTGATGAATATTGGAAATTTGTTAACAAAATCATACTATATATAGACTAGTTTCCGAGCCGACCCTAGTTCCGAACAGTCATGTTTACTAGGATTTTGTTAACAAGTGCCTGTTCGAATATTGGAAATTTGTCATTTCAAAAATATTATTTTCCTCATATTGTGCATCTCTAGTGCATGGAAATTAAAAGATTTCTCTTACTACGTATGTTAAGTAAGTGTCTTGGAGACGTTAGACAACAATACTTTATCTATTTCAACATGTAATAACGATATCTCTTTTAAGGGTAGACTTGAAATTCATAAGGCATTGATCGTTCTCCTTGCAATGAGAATTTTCTTGTGCTCTCCATTCATTCTACTACCAATTTTTTTCCAATATGCCAAAGGCTCATTGTTCAAGTTCGATTTTTCAGGGTTCGGTTTTCCTTATTACTTTTTATAATCTTCCAATTTTTTTTCAATATGCCAAAGGCTCATTGTTCATAATTTGTACATCGGAGACGAACCATCAGTAGCTTCTCAATTGTTAATTCACCAACTCGAAAGTTAAAACTGTGCTGTTCAAGTGTTCATAATTTGTATGGTCATAAGACACTTGTGAAAAAAGAAACTAGGAAGATCAGATAAGCTAAAATAGCTACTTCAACTCCACATCAATTGTAATTGACAAATTTACATAGAGCACAAGGCTATTACATAAGGTCTGTCCTTTGAATGGCCAAGGGTGCAAGTGGCAGGTGGGGCTAGTGGTTCGTGGCATTTTCCTCCACAAAATCCAAACTCCTCAGAGAGAGAGAGAGAGAGAAGGGGGTCAAGTAACATCTTATCTTAAATAAGAGCTTCGAGAAGTATAAATTTGGAATTATTATGGTGAAACATAAGCGAAAGAAAGGGAGTTCAGATTTTGGTATCACCGTCTTATAAATTTGGAATTATTATGGTGAAACATAAGCAAAAGAAAGGGAGTTCGAATTTTGGGGTCACCATCTTATAATATTGGGACCACTAACCATCATAATAATTCCAAATTTATTAGATGGTGACCCCAGAATCTGAACTCCCTTTCTTTCGCTTATGTTTCACCATAATAATTCCAAATTTATACTTCTCAAAGTTGAGCAGCCCGGAACGTTGCAGTCTCATGAGGGAGAGTGAGATGGAAGTCGATTTCTCAGCTCTCCATCTCTTGGCGAACACTGCTGTATCAGTCTGCAAGGGAGAGCTAAGTCTCGAGAGAGAATTGCCCAAAATATTCAGGGACAAAGTACTGGAGATGCATGGCCAGGATGTGATGCTCGTGTTGGAGAAGAGACTGCGTGCCTCCGACATGAACCCGAACCAAGGAAGGCTCTCCATACCCAAGTTGCAGATAAAAGCAGATTTCTTGAGTAGCGAAGAAGTCCGAACCCTGGACAACAAGGAGGGCATTACAGTTTCGCTTGTCGAGCCTTGCCTAGAAGTCCACCATGGCTTGCAGCTCAAGAAGTGGCCTTACAATAGCCAATACTTTTCTTATGTATTGACCAAGAGGTGGAACGCTGTCGCGCACCCGTTTGAGCGGAACGGACTCAAAGTGGATGGCCTTGTCCAGCTTTGGTCCTTCAGAGCGGATGGCAACCTTTGCTTCTGCCTCGTGAACTTTGAAGCACCCTCGGCGGCAAAGGAATATATGGCTACTCATGAGTGATCGTCACTCGGTTTCGTGACGAAATTCTGGGAATTTCTCGACGGAGGTAGGAAGTAATCGAGATTGTGGTCTATTAGTTCGTGGATCAACAGTGATCGTCTGTGATATCTTGTTTTTATGGAGGATGTTGTTGTTTTGCCTTTTCAAACTTTAGATTGCATGGGCCTTTGTTTCTTCTTCTTCTGTCCCCTTTTGCACACAAATTGCACTTTTGGTTGGCATTACTTACATTTGACTATGTCCCTTTAACTTTGAACGATGGTATATATAAATTGAGATGGCTAAAACAAAATAATATTATTTGAAGTCCAAGTTTATTGAAATTTAAAAGGGATAATGACACAAATGGTCCTTGAACTTTGGCTCAATGTGTAATTTGGTCCCTGAACTTTCAATTTGACACAAATGGTCTCTGAACTTTTGGTACATGTTCAGACTAGTCCCTGAACTTTAGCTCAATGTTCACAAATAGTCCTTGAACTTAAAATCATGGAAGGACCTCGTTGAACATCTTCATATAGTTCAGGGACTAATTTGAAGATCTATCAAAAGTTTAGGGACCATTTGTGTCAAATTGAAAGTTCAGAGACCATTTGTGAACATTGAGCTAAAGTTCAGGGACTATTTGTGTCAAATTAAAAGTTCATGGATCAAATTGCACATTGAGCCAAAGTTCAGGGACCATTTGTGTCATTTTCCCAATTTAAAACTAACATATCTCCCTTTGCTAGAATGGCGGTCGCTAATTTTTGCAGACTTTAACGGACTTTTTTTGCTAAATACTTTCTAAGTACTTTAAAACATTAGTTTGGCCGACAAAAGGTCACCACACTTTTCTAATTGTTCATGGTCCTCTTCTTTGGGAAGCGTATAAAGATGGCCATCCCTTGTTCAAATTTGCCGTTGAATTCTAGGTTTTCTCCGGTTCGTTTTTGGGTCGTCGACGATGAAGTGGCTTGCGATGTTTACACAATTGTCCTGATACCGAATCCCGTGATGGAGAAAGTGATCGTCTGCAGTTGGTGTTCTTCCCATTCAAGAGGTCGTAGCATCCGTGATGAATATTGGAAATTTGTTAACAAAATCTTAATATATATATATAGACTAGTTTCCGACTCGACCCTAGTTCCAAACGGTCATGTTTCCTAGGATTTTGTTAACAAGCGCCCATTCGAATATTGGAAATTTGTCATTTCAAAAATGTTATTTTCCTCATGTTGTGCATCTCTAGTGCATGGAAATTAAAAAATTTATCTTACTAAGTATGTTAAGTAAGTGTCTCGGAGACGCTAGACAACAATACTTTATCTATAACAACATGTAATAACAATATCTCTTTTAAGGGTAGACTCGAAATTCATAGGGATTGATCGTTCTCCTTACAATGAGAATTTTCTTGTGCTCTCCATTAATTCTACTACCTATTTATTATCCCCCCTTCTCTCTCCTCACATTGTGACTCCTTTGTATTAAATATAGGTCTTATTGGGGTTAGATTTATCACCTAGAGGGGGTGAATAGGTGTATTTAAATAATCTTGATATAAAATGCGGAATTAAAACAATCAAGATGGAAAATACGAAATGCTTGACAAAGTTTGAGCAGTGCTCGTGTGCAATAGTCTGAGACAAAGTGAGCAAGAGTAAAGAGAATTGTGCACACGACAATTATAGTGGTTCGGCTTAGGTTAAGCCTACGTCCACTCTCCATGCTAACAACCTACCTATGTTGCACCGACACGGACACGCGACACGACACGC
>BCNH02000002.1:3726300-3760552 GCA_001662345.2 Metrosideros polymorpha var. glaberrima
GTGCAGAAGAGAGCAATAATAAAAAATAATAATTTAAGAAAAAAAAAATCAAAAATTGGAAAAATAGTTAGAAAAATAGGTTTTGATTAGATTGTTAGATCTTAGTATTAGATTTAGATTATATTCATTTAATTCATACACATATGGTTTAGGAAATTTCATTTTTTTTCTAAGTTTTAGTTTAGGTTTAGGAAAATTCGTAAATAGATGGGAAGACAGAGAGTGGGTTTAGAGGTAATGCCAAAGCTGGACCGACAGTCCTCAAATGGCTTGAGTTCTCCCAAACCTTGCCTCCCGCGACGTTAAAGTTTACATGTGGAATTTGATTAATCCTAAAAGATTTTTATTTGATGTTATTGTTCCGCTATTTCATTGCCTAGACTAAACCCATCTTCCCTGTTCTCACCTTCTTCTCCTACATTAATTAGCCGCAATAGGAATGCTCGGTAACTCTCGTCTTCAGCAAATGGCTCTTCATATGACAACAACATGAAATAGCCACAATAGGAATGCCTACACTATTTTGCCGCCCTCTTCTTCGTCCTCTTGTTCCGCTATTTCGTTTCCTACACTAAACTCATCTTCCCCGTCCTCACCTTTTTCTCCTACATCAAATAGCCACAATAGGAATGCCCGGTAACTCTCGTCTTCACCAAATGGCTCTTCACATGACAACAACATCAAATAGTTGTAATAGGAATGCCTACACAATTTCGGCACCCTCTTCTTCGTCCTCTTGTTCCGCTATTTCTTTGCCTACACTAAACTCATCTTCCCCATCCTCACCTTCTTCTCCTACATCAAATAGCCGCAATAGGAATGTCTGGTAACTCTATGTCTTCACCAAATGGCTCTTCTAGAAAATGTGTATGGAATGTGCACAACATGTGCATGGCAAGTTCACAACGTATGCACGGTACTCTAAGAGGTATTAGGTTAAGTTAAATAATAGGAATTGCCTGCTTTTGAAATTAGTAAATCCTACATACCCATGTAAACAAATATAGTTGAAATTGAGAAGAGAAAATTTATAGTAGTGAAAGAGGCAGCGGAAGTGGAAAGACGACACCAAGGGTAACAAAGATTGTACTCTAAGGTCACTCCATCGAGCATACAAGGACCATTGGACGAGACATTCCGAATACATATGGTACATTTATCCTGGTCCCTGTCTGCACGTATATATTGAACCACTCAAATTGAGCGGGCCATGAAAAGCAACAAAAGAACATCGTACCTTCGATGAAATTGGGTATAAATGAGAATAGCCGGCTGCTTTTTATATGATGGGTTCCGAGATCGTCATTCTTGGACTTGCAATGAACCGTCAGAGTGGTTCCATCCATAAAATTGTTTTTGATCAAAACGGATGTCTTCTTCCAAACACTTTTGGCACAGCAAGTTACGAATAATGAACAAATAAGTATGACCGCACATGTCGTCTTCATCATCATGACAAATGAGATTTAGTTCGCTACTGAGAATCTGAGAGAAAGCAAACATCATTGGATCGATACGAAAACCCTAGAAGCTATTCTTGTGTCGGGCTCTCCTTCTTCCTCCGAATATATGGCTTCGTGTAGCTTTTGTCTTGGATAAGGGCTTTTGTCACACTCGGTAACTTACCAGAGATAAAGCTTTAAAATAGGAAATCAACCAAAAATCAAACCTCTATGCGAGAAAATCACAAAAGAAAACAGCAGACGAAGACGTCTAACCCATTTGCGAGAGATTGGACGAAAGAAAAGAAAAATATACAAATGTGTATGGACCGTGCACAGCACGTGCACGGCGAGTACACGACGTATGCACAATGCTTTAAGTGGTATTAAGTTAAGTTACACAATAGGAACTGCTTACTTATGAAATTAGTAAATCCTACATACCCATGTAAACAAATATAGTTGAAAATGAGAAAAGAAAATTTTCAATAGTGAAAGAGGCAGCAGAAGCGAAAAGACGATGCCAAGGGTGACAAAGATTGTACTCTAAGGTCACTCCATCGAGCATACAAGGACCATTTGGCGAGACATTCTGAATACAAACCATGCATTTATCTTGGTCCCTGCTATGCACGTATATATTGAACCACTCAAATTGACTGAGCCATGAGAAGCTGCAAAAGAACATTGTACCTTCGATGAAATTGGGTACAAATGAGAATAGCTAGCCACTTTATATAGTGGGTTCCGAGATCATTATTCTTGGACTTGCAATGAACTGTCAGAGTGGTTCTATCCGTAAAATTGTTTTTTTTTATTTATCAAAACGGATGTCTTCTTCCAAACACTTTTAGCACAAGAAGTTACGAATAATGAACAAATAAGTATGAGCGCACATGTCGTCTTCATCATTGTGGCAAATGAGATTCAGTTTGCTACTGAGAATCCGAGAGAAAGCAAAACTCGTTGGATCAATACGAAAACCCTAGAAGCTGTTCTTATGTTGGGCTCTCCTTCTTCCTCCGAAGGCTTTGCGTAGCTTTTGTCCTGGACAAGGGCTTTTGTCACACTCGGTAACTTAGAGATAAAGCTTTAAAATAGGAAACCAACCAAAAATCAAACCTTTATGCGGGAAAATCATGGGAAAAATAGCAGACAAAAACGTCTAAACCATTTGCGAGAGATTAGATTTGAAAGAAAATGAACATACAACGGATGGCTCGAATTTGACGACAAAAGTGAAGTGCTGAAGCTCATAATCAATATCGCAACGCGAAACGGAAGGTCAAACTCAAGCTTGAACTTGAAACATGAGATAGCAAACGAGTGAGAAGAAGAGAAACTCACGTAAGGATGGCATGGAGGAGGTGGGCAAAGACGGAATCAAGCGCTCGATTCGGGTCCCCAAGAATTAGAAATTCCTCCACCCAACCACCCAAAAAAGGAGCAGACCAGCGAGAGCGATTCTGCATTTTTGTTCCCTTACTCTTAAGTTGGAAGAAGGAGGAGGAGGAAGAGAGCTCTTACAGAAAACGCACCCACTGAGGCCGGCGGCGATGACGATGGACGTTGCGAGCAATCTCCAGGACTTGCAGAAAACGCCCCCCTGTTCCCTTGTGTGTCTCGAGCTCTTCCTCCAATTGGACTTCAAAGACTAGGTCTGGACCTAGTTTTGGTATTTTTCCCTTTTTTCTATTTATTACAGCGAGTTTGAGATGGTATTGTGATTCGTGAATTATATTTTGCTAAATTGATTCAGTAATATCATCTTAGGGATGATAAAGTTATATATATTAAAAAACTAATATAATGATGATAGTATTTCTAAATCCCATTGACACTTGTGAAAAATGAGAGGAAAGAGTGTCTATATTTGCATAGATATAGATATAGATATAGATATAGATAAGGCTTTTATTATCAGATCCTTTGTATTCTTTAATGTCAAATAATGTACCCTCACATTTTAAAGTTGACGAACTAATTGGAAAGTAAACGGTCTAAAGCGTGAACCCTTTTTAAAACCACGCGTTGCAAAGCGCACGGATTTTGAAATTAGAAAATGAGCATTGAGATGACTTTTGCAATTCTTAATTCTAATCCTTTTTTCCTTTGATCTTCTTTTCTTTTTCTTTTTTAATTTTCTTTTATCTTTTCAAATTTTCAAAATGCCGATGTGACGCTTGGTGGGTGCCACGCCGACGCTGCGTATTTCGAAAAAGTACCAAAAAAATCACGTCAGTATTTTTCGTTAATCAAATTCGATGAACTTAACAAAGAAGCTTGATTGCACCAATTTGATATGTTCTAGAACTTGACTGCACTTTTTGAAAGCTTTACTACTCAATTGCACTATAGCAATAGGTTTTAGGACTTCTAGTGCCGTTATCCCTTTTTATTTTATGTTTTTTAATTTTTTTTTTTTGGTTTTATATGGCCGAAATCTAATTTGTACTCTTGTATTTGATTTAAGTTGTTAATAACTCGGTACTGTTTTGTAGTTTTATTTGGTTCAAAATCCTCTTTTTTCTTGATTTTCTTCTCATTTCTTAAACATTCAGTTCAGATTTTCTTTTCTCTCGGCAGAACTCTGTAAGTAAGGACTTTTTAGGGTGGTTTTTCTGGGGACGAAGTATCCCCGTGAGGTCTCCTAGGTTCGAATGTAAATTGGGTGGCTCGCGGGTTCAAAGCTTAGAATCTGCTTGGTCGGTGTGATTTCCAATTTGATACACTGAACTGCTATAGGGTGAATCGCAACTAAAGTCTAACTTAAACAAACAGTAAAATGAAAGTAGTAAGGGACGAACCCGATTCACAGGTCCATAGTGAAATCAGCCAATTTGCCTCTTGAATTATGAATTTTTCATGTTTCAATCTTGGATCAAAATCAAATCTGTACGTGAATAGTTAGGTTATCAACGCATTCATGTAACGACTTCAAGCTTTAGAATAGTTAGGCTATAATTTCGTGACACCATCGATTATCAGTGTGGTCCAATTGGTGGGACCATCATGGGCCAGACTATGGTTTTTTTTTTTTTGGTCGGAAAAAACTAGCCTTCATTACTTTTAAGCAAAATCTGAGTGACAAGATAGATGGGCCTCCGAACATAAAAGATCCCACAAGATTTGAGGAGGCTTAGAGAGCCAGACTCTAGTTAGTGCACCTAGTTTTGGTGCATGGAAGTTATGGTCCATATTGGGTTCATTTCACACAATATAAGAACCATAATTCTCTTTAAATTTTGTCCAAAAAAATTGATTTTGTCGAAAGAGGAAACTGTTTTCTACAGAATTAGTTTTAAAAATAATTATCAGAAAATGCTAATCAATGTGCAAATTACGTCGCCACCGATGTCGGGAAAAAAAGATTTGTCTTAGGATTGGATGGTGCCACCCCCACTTTTCTTTCTTTTTTCTTACATAAATGAAGATCGAACAATGCTATTGGCGAATTTTCGCTGTTCGCATTTTTTCTTTTCAAATTGGCAGCGAGGGCAAGCCGCTTACAGCAGCTTCCGGGGGACGAGTCCTGCTTCTCCACCTCTCTCGCTTCAGGAAACACTTCCATCGAGTTCTCATTTCTTTGGTTCGAAATGGCAGGAATTTCAGCTTCAGGGTTTGACTCGCAGTTGGATTCCAGTTCCATCTTGATGTTCTCTTTTCAGGAATGAGTGAAGCTGATGATTTTTGAATCTGATGAAGCTGTTTGTTTGCTCTTTATCTCACTGTTGATGGCCAGACCACAGTGGAGTCTGCAAAGGAGAAGCTTCGGAGGAAGTGCGGTACGTCTATGGAATTGGTGCGCGCCGCCGAGCTCTATGACGACACCAGGTCCAAAGTTTCCAACTTGGATGATAACTCCAGGCCACTTGGTTGATGGGTCAGTTCCAAATTCTTCGTCTTTTATCGTTGTCTTGTTGAAAGATGTATTGGGTTCTCGAAATAGAGAGGGGCGACATATTGAGTTTCATTATCCATTACATTCACGGACTGTTGCAGTTTCATTGTTGTGCACTGTGCAAGACGTTGGATGAGATCTTCCCTGGGAAGTATCTGCTGTTATTTTAACATTTGGTCTTTCTTAACTAGCTAAATTCTTTGGCAAGCCTGATGTTTAAGTGGACGGGTCGCTTCCTCCTTGGTTGAGACTTCTAGGGAGAACACTTGATACGGACTGTACTTCTTTCTGCCTATTTGTCCAGAGCTTAAGGAAGTAGAAATAGTCTGTCAGGTTATTTGTCTATCTGTATACTTAATAGATAAACCCTACAGTGATGGGTTCCTGCCAAAAATTTGGTCATCATGCCCTTTCTAGACTATCATTGGCTTTACGATGCGGACTTTTGGTTACATGTCGGGAATGGTGATAGCAGGTGCTCCAGAAACACTTTTTATTATGAAATAATATTGGTCGATATGTGGTTTGGTTAATTTTTCTTGAAAGGTATCGGTTGCATATTATAGATGTCGATCCATCATCTGTAACCTCTGGTGGCTGGTTAGAAGATACTTCATTGGCGGAAAAATATCAAATTTCAAATGAAGCTTATGATAAACGTGATGGTGTGTTCTCAACATGAAGTTCACCCATCTGTTTGTTTTCAGCTGTGTTTGGGAAGAGTTTTGGGAAAAGTCTTTTGGGAAAATGTAAATACTTTTAAGTTAAATGGATTTTTCGAAATGCAAATAATGTTTGGTAAAATCATATTTTGGAAATAACTTTGGTTAAATGGTGTTTGGAAAAATTACACTTTGTAAAGCCCTTTTGTTTTTGTTTTTTTTTTTAAGTTAAAATTTGCCACCAGCATGCCTCTCTAATGATCGGCCGAAGCCTCGCTTGAGGTCGCGCGACCTTAGGCGAGGCCTGGGTAGCCAGACCCTGGCGACCGTTGGCCTGGCTGAGCTGGGTCACGTGACCCCAAGTGACAGTCGGCCGTCGCCAACCCGTCCCCCTCTCTGGCCTCGCCGACCCATCCCCCTCTCCGGCCAATCACCTACCTTGGCCACAGCATACCGAGAATGCTGAAAGCCCAAGGCAGTCTAGGCTTTCAATATTTTGAAGACTTGCATTTTCCAAATGCAAGTCTCAAAAATGGGCTCCAAACACCAATATTTGGCCAAATGGGCTTCGAGTGGCCAAGGGGCTTTGGGAATGCTAGGGAATGCTATTCCCAACGCACCCGAAGTATATTTAACATGAAGATTGTTTAGTCATTTTGCATTCTTTTTACCTGTATCATACTTTCAAAAGCATGGAAATAAAGAGAACTTGTAACCTACTCCTCATGCACGAAACTTATCAGAACAAGTTGGTGGAACTCCATAACGAAGGGATGTTTGGAATTGTCTGAGCTTTCACTGCTAAATAAAAATTGATATTTCTTATGGCAAACTTCCGGCTTATGACATTTTCCATTCACATAATGTCCGAGCTTGGCAAACGCAATAGAAAAAGGAACAACTTACCCATCTTGGGTACTGACATAATGATCGACTTCAATGGATGACGTCTCCTATTTTTCTAGCATCTCGATTGTTTTTTTTTCTTTTGGTCGAAAACTTGATTGTTATTTTGATTTGCTTCTTTTTGGCTCAAACACATATCTGGGTTTTATTTTTGGAAACCATCTTGTACATTCGCATCAATTATCATTACATATTTATTTACAAAAGTATCATTTTTCTCTCTTGAAATGCCCATGCTAAGTCTTAGATTTACATATCCACTCGAAAACTGAAAATCAAACCACCGAAACCTAACCAAGATATAAAAATAAGTTCGCAAGAGGGATGATTTAAGATTTTCTCAACATGGAGGGGTGCTTGGTTGTAGGTATATAGTATTTTGCGAAAACAAATGTAAGGTGAGCACGTTTTTTCATATTTTCCATATATTTTTTGAAAGAGCATTTTCTAAAGGCTAGGAAGTAGGAACCCTAATTGGGCTATGTCTGGCCCACAAGCTCATTTAGTCAGGCCAGAAAAAGCCCAAACAAAACCCGGCCACCCACAATCAATTGAAATTCACGGTGCCCTACCTTTCCCTGCACAGATATCACCAGAAAATTATTTTCCAATAGTTGTGCTTTGTATACACATAAAGGAATGACTGGATAAATTCCAATCCCATTTCTACCTGCCCTACCTCAATCCTCTTCTTGCCTTCATTTTGTTTCCCATCCGAAAACTTTTTGAAACTCTCTTCTTATTATCGTCACTCTCCATTGAAGAAATGGTTCATCTAAGACTGGGCTTGCCTTTCTGGAGAGCAACTTGTCAAATAAAGCCACTCTCATCTCTCATGGCACGGAAATGCAGACGTGCAGCTCTAGCACATATACTGCTCGATGAAGTTAATGAACAGTAGACGTGCTATGGCTTAACTTCCCGATGTCAAAGTAAACACATGAATTTACCAACACAAGAAACAAGTTTCCATAGAGCAAAGACATCGTAAAGTTCCCAATTTCTTATTTCTGCACTTGTCACGGGTCGATCTATCTATCGTTCCCTAACCTGTGCGGCTTTAGGAATTTCTTCCCAAGTCGGCCTTAGCCACTCACACTCACAAGGATTGTAGAGAGAGAAACTTTAGAGAAAGAAGCTCTTGAATTGTATTTATTTGTGAGATTGATACAAATAAGGGAAAGAGACCCCTATATATACAAAGACTCATCGAATATCAACCATACATCTCTCCTCAATCTAATGGTGGAGATCGCACCTCCTTAACGACCAATTAAACCACACTTCTCTAACGGCTAAGAGGATTTACAAGAACTCCGTAGAATAATGCATAATTACAATATTGCGCGCCTTTAGGAATATTCTAGAGAACACTAGAGAGATGTCAATTGTCTTTATCATGGTAGCTAGCTAGTTCCTAGTCTTTGCTAGTATGTGCAACCATAACTTGTCAACTATGTGTTAGGTATCGGCACACAATCACGCAAAAAAAGAGTAAAAGTCAATAGAGAGAGAGAAATTAAGACGCAAGGTTTTATCTCGGTTTACTAATAAATTAGGGCTATATCCAGAACGGAACCCTAGTGCTTTTCTGTCGATGGGGAGTATGAACCACACCCCAACACCATAGTCCTTAATCCTAACCATGTCCCTAAGCATTCTATTTTGTGGTATGCATATCAAAATGAATATATCATAACGAAATAAAAATATATTACATGCGGGCATCTTTTAAAATTCGAACAACTAATTTCTTCCTAATTGCATTGTTCACGTCCTCCTCCTATATAGAAAACTTATTTGGTTTTGCTTCCTTTGTTGTATAGAGGCAGCAATTTGGGTGCGATGAATACACAAGATTAAGAAGTTTCATGACAATAACAAATAGTTAGCAGATAAACCAAAATAGATACCATCATTCTGTTGGAAAAATATTATCAAAATTTGAAAATGGAATTAGACTTTGAGGCATGTATTCTCTTTCTTTAAGGAATTATTTACCTCACCATAGAACAATCAGAACACAGTTGATTGTCTGCAAATAGATCCGACGAAGCTGGAAAGCAATGCATAATAAAGTGACTATTTGGCGAGTGAAGTATGGACAATACTGTTCATTCATGTTACAGAAATATTTGATTATTTATGTTCCTTCAAGAAGATTTTTCCGTAGACATCAGCATTTGTCATCTCTTAGAGGCTTTATCGAGACGAAAGCATTTAACTTTGTAGCAGCTCAACGGATGAAAAATATATATTCCTATTATGAAACATTAGTCACTTCAATTTCAATTTGCCACTCAAAGAGATTATTCTTGTCCCAATGAGTAACCACCATTTCTATCTGCTTCTCTTTCTTCTCGATTTTTAATTTATTGCAGACAACAAAAATGAACAGCTGATGTTTTTACACTTTTCTTTCGTATATATATATATATATATTTTGCTGTTTTCAGCTGACCAAGAGGTAAATAAAAAAAAAAAGCAATTATTTGCGAGTTGCTACAGAATTTTGATCCATTCATGCGTGGTGATCAAAAGAGATTCTTTACAAATCGATATTACGAAATGTACAGCTTAAATGATGGGGCTTTGACTAGTGGAGCCAGGCATAACATGGGCTTCACAAATCATTCATGTTTGTACCGCGCCATCTAATCTCCATCGCGTTTGAATTATTAGGAGTAATGGCAAGGATGGTTCCCCAAAACTTCCCCTCGATGCTCAACTTCGTTCCTAAATTTTCTTTTGTCCAGTGTAGTCCCCGAACTCTTTGAGATATAATCAATCTAATCCTTCCGTGAATATAACAGAAAATAGACATAATTAAGACATTTACATTGTGGAGATCGACACCGTTGACACCCCCACTTGTCCGACGGAATGTTTCATATAGCTCCACGTCAACCTACCTTCCAACAAGGGCACAGAAGAAAACATCGATTTCGTAGATTTCCATTCGATTTGGTAATAAGGGGTATCTAAGTAACGCCTTTCAATTTCTCACATCCGTGATCGACGAGTTGAAGACACGGGTTAGCATCTGGGTGAGAAATTAATGTAGAATATAGAGAGATTTTCTTTACATTAATTAACGTAAGTCGTGTGCCCAAGCTCGTGAAAACTGTCATTTTACCTTATTTGTGGTGTCCACGAATTGATAACTGTTGATTCCCTTAATTAATCTGTTGGGCTTGATTCGGTCGAGGGTGTTATAAGAATGATTACCCAACAAGTGAATGAGAGTGGCTTTTCTGAGTAAGTGAATATGCTATACTTACATGACTGTTACACGAGGGTTGAGTTTTTAAGACTCGAGACTTCAGCTCGACAACACTAAGGCTCGATGTGTGAGATTGGAACTAGCTAGCTACCATGATAAAGACAAGATAATGGACATCTCTCTAGTGTTCTCTAGAATATTTCAAAGGCGGGCAATATTGTAATTATACATTATTCTAGAGAGTTCTTCTAAATCCTATTGGTCGTTAGAGAGGTGCGGTTTAATTGGTTGTAAAGGAGATGCGATTTCCATTGTTAGATTGGAGAGAAATCTACGGTCGATATTCGATAAGTTTTTGTATATATAGGGGTCTCTTTCCCTTATTTGTATCCATCTCACAAGTAAATATAATTCAAGAGCTTCTCACTCTAGAGTTTCTCTCTCTAAGATATCTGTGAGTGTGAGTGGCTAAGGCTAATTTGGGAAGAAATTCCTAAGCTAGATCAATCAACTTGTGACAAGTGTAGTAATAAGAGATTGGGAACTTTACAATGTCCTTGCTCTCTAGAAACTTGTTTCTCCTTTTGGTAAATTCATGTGTTTACTTTGACATCAGGAAGCTAAAGCCATAGCACATCTAAATTCATTATGTCTGGCTCCACTGTTCATTAAACAAACGATCTAGTGAAAGAAAAATGCAAGATACAACAAAGAGTCTTGTATATACGTGTAAACACATACCCTGGTTATGCGAATGAAGCCTTTACAAGCTTGGGACAACCCTCTTCCCAGCATCCTAACTAGTAAACAAGAGTTAGTCAGACAAGTTCACACGTCAAACACCCCGCCAAATCACCACTGATAAGGCCGAACAGAAGAGCAAAAGAACGAACTTTGATCGGAAGAAGAGGGATGTCACGGCCAAACGAATGTTGATTAGGGCTCAGATAGATTGGAGAGCGGATTTAAAATTTTTTTTATGACAACAAACATTGTTACATGTTTTTCTCCCAATACATTGTTATTTCTAACAATCTTAAGGCTATTAATTTTTTACAATTTGTTGGATTTATCATAAAACCATGATGGCTGATAATAATGAAGTAGCCAATGATGTCGGGAACGATTATGGAGATGTTCCTATGGTCGTTTTGACCACTGCTGGTGGAGAGGTTCGTATCTCGAGGCCTAATATTTTGGCGGCAAATACTGCGAGCCTTCGAGCTAAAACCATCTATGGTGGTTCGGGTACACATCAATAGGTTTTGCCTTCCTTGATGGTACCATATCATAAACCAAATGAGAAATAAAAAAAATCACCGATGTGGGCTTTAAGCAGTGGCAGCAAAAGTTGATTTTCTATCTAACCACTCTGAATTCGATCAAATACTTATCGGAGGTGTGCCCAATAATTAGTCTAGATGAGCAAGATTATGCCAAAACTATATCCTTAACTATTTGGTAAATTTTCTATATAATGTTTATTGTAACATTGGAGCTGCTAAATAGTTATGGGAGACCTTTGAAAAGAAATACAAGACTAAGGATGCAGGCACCAAAAATTCGTGGTTGCCAAATTCCTAAACTTCAAGATGGTGGATTATAAATCAATCACGAGTCACATTTAGGAATTGTAAATAAGCCGAGGGAATGACACTTAGGGAATCATTTCAAGTGGCATCTATTATTGAGAAGCTACCCCAAGTTTGTCAGATTTCAAAAATTATTTGAAGCACAAACGAAAAGAGCTGAGCTTTGAAGATCTCATTATGTGCCTCAGAATCGAGAAGGACAACATGAGGAATGCAAACCCTCCTATTGAACCAAAGGCCAACTTTGTTGAGTCTTCTAATTCCAAGAAAGATAGGAAGCGGAAGAAGTCTTTTTGAGGAAAAGGCAAGCATAAGGAAAGGTCCGAGAAATTCCAAGGGACGTGTTTTGTTTGCAATAAGCTTGACTATCGGGCTAAGGATTGCAAAAAGCGCCTGAGCAAAGCTAAAAATGGTGCGAGTGTTTAATCCACCAAGCTTATCAAACACTCTAGCCTTAGATCCCACGCGTACAGAGACTCTACAATCAGAGCGCTGTATTACCATCTCCTTTTTGAGTGAAGTAGACAGTTCCGCCAGACCCCCTCACTGCACCCAAGGACAACGGCAGCCTTCACTATATTTCCTTGTGATATAGACAGGAGAACTAGTTCCACTCAGCAATTATGCAAGCTTAAACAAAGAAATGCGACAAGAACAACAAATGGTTGTTCCAAAATGGTGAAAGGCAAAAATAAATTAACCCTGAAACACAAGCTTAAAGAAACGGTAAGAAAAATTAGACCATATCTACAGCAAACTCATCTGTTACTCACTTCCACAGACGAACTCAAGAGACAATGGCAGCTGCCTCAAGGAACCCCACTTGAGAGAACAACACGCAGGTGAAGAAAGAATCTAAAACAGCAGATGCGCTGAGAAGACCACAGATCTAAAAACCCTAGTGGGCATCGTGGAGGGAGGAAGGCAAAGAGCGATAGAAGGAGGACGCCGAGTCGGAGGAGGAGACGGAGAGAGCGCGACTGGAGAGTAAGTGAGAAGGGAGAGAATGCCGCTGGAGAGTGGGTGAGTTAGGTCAGAGAGAGAGAGAGAGAGAGAGAGAGAGGTGTAATTTACGGTTGGCTGATCAATATACTCGCCGGCTCCGCACAAGGAATCGCGAACCACCCAGAACTGGCTAGTTCAGTCCAGTTCTCGGATTCGATGGGACCGGTGCGCATCCCCTATCTCAAATAAGTTCTAAATCATCATTTTCCCTTTCAATATTACAGCCCCAATGTTTATATAAGTTTTTTGCCCCAGTTCAACTTTTGAGGGTATATACAGAGATTGGACATAAGCATGTAATGTACAAAACTGTGCATGCACGTAAATACAACATTTACTTTTTCTTTGTCTCTTCTCCCTCTCTTTCCACAATGACCGGAGCTGCCGGGATACTGAACCACCAATCCCGCAATCTCCTCATCAATCTTTCCGTGCCTTTTCTTCTGAAAGCAGAATATCTGGTGAAAATTTCCAAGAAAACGAGTAGTGCCGTGTACTTTCCGGGCAAAAAGGCGATTATCAAAGCCGAGACAACAAGAGCAAGGACAAGTTTCTCACTAGCCTGGAGAACATTGAAAAATTTATCTTGGTTCTGGGATAATCCAAACTGCGAAAAGTCAATCGCCTATCGACAGAAAACGAGAGAGAGAGAGAGAGTGGTAAAACAGTGAAGAAAGAACCTGTTACCTGAGGAAGGGAAGACAACAATAATGCACGTAGCTTGAGGAGGATTATGTTCCCATCCTGGATAAGCCCTTCGGCTAGAGAGATCCCATTGTGAACAGCCAAAAGCTGCTCCATTGCCTTCTTCGCTGGAGGTGCCATTACCTTAATCTCACGAGTGGACCTCCCTCGGTTTTGAAGCCGCGCGAGTGTAATGAAAGCCACAATAGCAATGAGAACCAGTGCAGTGAAGTAACCGAGCCAACCCCTGCAGTGAATTTCCAACAAGTCCAAACTCAAACCAACAAACATGTATGTGCTTCCTCATAACCTGTTCAAAAGCTCAATTATTTAACTTGGAACCAGATCTGCCCTCGAGGATTTCTAATTCTTAAAATTTGTTCAGCGGGAAGAGAAACAAAAAGAGGACACACTTAACTTCCTGCTTCCCATTTAGGCTTCAACGATGTAGAAGAAAGTAAAAGTTGTGCGACAAACAAGAGCTACAAGATTGCATGTCTCGATGACCAGAAGGCTTTTCTCAAATAGTCAGAAAAGGGGTTCATTAACAAAGGAAGAGCATTCTTGTACAACCATATTACCTGCAAATGATGAAAGTGAAACTCAGACAGAATATTGAAGACTTCAAAGGATCATCCCAGTATGCCAGAGAAAGAAGCCAATTTCCAACTGCCATAATGGGGAACATTAACTCCTACAGATGGAAAAGAATTGACGAATTACTACATTGTCCACAGTTTTAAAGATGCTGAATAGGGGGAGACAGGAAAGATAAGTAAGTACTTCAGCATCATAAAAAGAAGCCTAGGAATGAAAACAAACATAAAACCATCTAGTGATACCTTTATCACAGCTAAATTTGTATCAATGCCATTGACTTTAGCTCCATCACAGGATTCTCGCGCCACTACCACTTCCTTGTAGTTGTCCCCAGATTCCTTCACTGCTCTTTCCAGCAAACTCAACTGCCCCACAGAAATCTCACCAACAGGAAGGCCTTCCTCACTAAGATGACTTGAACTGTTACCAGATAAAAAGCCCGAGTTGGAAATCATGGAGACAGATGACATTGAGTACATCCTTCTGTTGATCTTAGAATTACTTTTTCGGTCTGACTCCCTCAAGCATAACAACTTTGCTAGTGCTTCCATTATTAGGTCTCCCCCTGGAAGTTGATCGCAAAGACTGAACATCAAGAGAGCCTCATAGCAAAGAGGACCAGAGGTATTCATATTTTGAATGGCCTGTACGCGCAAGATTCCAAGAATAGCCTTGGAAATTGCCTCATCCCTTTCAATACCAATTATCTGGAATTTGTTTATGAACCTATGCACATATAGAATCTCTCTGACAATTGCCAGCCAATAATCCCGACGTTTATGACCTTTAAGCTCAGGAAACTCAATAATGACTGGTTCTAATCTGCAAGAACTTGAGAAAGTCAACATAATTGGGAGAAATTCAGAGACAACAAAGAAAGATAGTTAAACACTAACAAGGAAAAAAAGAATCAGCAGAGACAAGCATAGTGTCATGCCTTACAAGGATACTGAATTGTACAAGATTGCCTTGTCAAATAATCGAGTACCCAGTGGACCAGTCACCTCGGGTCTAACGACTTGTTCTAGCTCATCTGACAAGTTATATCTCTTTGCTTTGTCAAAGGATACTACTCGGAAAGCTTCAAAGTAAAGTGCATGATCTGTCAGAGTAAGCCGACCTACACAACCGATAATGGTAAGTGAGTGGACATCCAATGCAGATGGAGAGATGTGCAATCTTCTCCACTACAGAACTTCCATGTTTTAAAGGATGTGGAATTTATGGTGTCATGCTACACTCCAATATGCACAAGCCAGTTCTACCAGGTAGCACCAGTGATATGTAATCATTATAGCTTATGCTTATTTACTCACTGTAAGATAGGTTAGAAAACTAATTACAACATATAGAGGTACTTACCAGGCCATGTGGATCTTCCTACATGTTCAAGAACCGGCTGACTGGTGATTTTTCCATCAACTTCAAGGACCTTCTCTCCTCTTAAGGATCTGACAGCGGAAAGGCGGGAGGAACCTGTCTGACTCTTTAATCTCCTCATAGCTCTATGAATTGATAAATCCAAGTGTGAAACCTAATGAGTGATTAGTAGCCAATAACACGCCTACAAGAAACTAAATAGTGTGGTGGTACAGAACATACAACTAATACACGTTTGCTTCTGAGCATTTCCTCATTAAGAGTAATAAACGCTGCATGTTTATCCATCAAGAGTAGATGGCATACTGCATACATCCAACCGACTCAACAGAATATTACCTAGAAGCTTACTTACAAGCTAAAACATAAGAGTTCAAACCTTATCTGCAGTAGATTGCCTCTTGGACAGACTAAAATCAGTTATGAAATTACCATTATGCTCTTTTCTTTAGTTATCTACACTCCAAGTTGAAAACTTATGTCATCTTGATACCTATATCAGTATACTTAGGAACACATTCCTGGACGATATGCACCTGAAACTACAATATTTAACATCATAACAAGAAGAAGCAATTAAGGTTCTCGTAGCCATGGGCATTTCAATGAGAATAATTAGCCGGTTGTCAATGACAACCATCAAGGGTGACAGAAATGTAAAGAGAGGAAGGAGATCAAATATCAAATGGAGAAGAGATACCTTTCTAATGCAGAAAGGAACTTGTCATAGATGGGAAATTGGAGCCTTCCACCAGTTGAAGTGCTAAGCACCTCAAAAAGATTTTTGCAAATAATCACATTGGCAATAACAGGAACGGCAGGAGCTATACGAGAGAAAGCCTCTGCTCCTACTGAAACATTTTCATCTACCTATTGGCAATGAAAAGGAAAAGTTACATAGAAATGCACATAAAAGGGGGTGAATTGAGTATCATATGAAGACAATACTACAATACAGTTATCACAGCAATAACCATGTCAAGGGAAGGCAGATTGGAAGCTGCAGGAATCTCCCAGGCAACCATCATGTCATAAGTCAGACGACGGAATTTCTTGTCAGCTAGATGACCAGCTGCACATACAGAAAGAGAAAGTGTCATGAAACAGCAAAACTCCAGAAAGTTCCGTGCATAACGCTGTGGATGCTTCACATAATCACAAGCCTCTACATCGAAGCTTCGTTGAAGTTCACTCATAGAAATGCCAAGTACTCTGCATCATTTAGTTCCATTGTTGACACAATTACAATGTCTATTTATCCAACAATCTACCAACGCATGTAAAAGATACGCGGTCTACGCGAGCATTACAAAATCACAGACGTTATGTCTACGATATTGAAAGCAAGAATACAGTCTACTAGCTACAAAAAACCAAGAAATAGGATCCGAAATTCTATGTCTGTGTCAAAGTGTACTCACTCTTATGAGTTAAAATAGCATGCGGTGCTTTTGACATGCTTACCTGGATACTCTTCTAACATCTTCCAAAAATTCAGAACACGTAAAACAGAGAACAAATCATGCCACCAAAATTCCACATAACTATATCAAGGCCTACTAGTCGAAAGAACTAGAGCTTATAAAGTATAAACTGGTGCCACCAAAATGCTTACAGCTTACTTTGAGCATCTTCTAACAACTATGTTTGCAATCGGAGAGAGCTCCACCATCCAGTTCCTCCCAACAGCTGCAGACGTACACCCGTCACCGAATTCATCATCGAAGGGAGACCGCCTTCCAATCCACCACCTGAGCGATCCGTCCCTCGCCAGACCCTCTAGCCAATTTCTCGTTCCGCTCGCCCCAGCCATCTTCTGAATGTTCAGCAACACACAACCAAGGCCAAATTAGCCAGCGTGCCAATGGCAGCCAAACCCCAGCTCAGAAAAAACACTTATTGAACAGCAACCACAAGTGGAACCCATTTACCAGAAGCTCACTAAGAAAGAAAATGAACGTCCAAACTCCTCCCATGAGAAATCCAGCATCGCCATTCTTGCCCGACCAGCACAAGGAATTCACCAAGACAAGAAGACATCCTCAAAACGATCTGACCCGAATCATAATTTCTCTCCATCACCGCGAAACCACCATCATTTTGAATCCCACAACCATTTCCCGATCGCGACCGAAAAGGAAACAAAAGGGTATCGACAGAACAGACCGACCAATACACATTTGCCTCTTCGACTGAGCGAATTGAATGGTGGTGTTCTCTGGGTTGTTTCAAGAATCAGAACCTTTGGCTCTGATTAGCCGCAGTGAACCCAGCTCTGACGATGCGAATCTGCAGCAGTTTGATCCGGGAAGAGAAGAATGCCACTTGTCCCCGTTGCGCTCTCCCTCCCAGAATCAGGAACCATCGCAATTACTACGAGGGCTTTCGCTTTTCAGTCCATTTCTATAAAACTTTTCTTTTTCAAGGTCAGTTTTACAAACTTTGGAAATTGCAATTTCAACTCAATAAAAACACAAAAGAAATGGAAATTATGATGCACGTTTGCCCCGAATTGCTACGCCAAATCCTTCTAAAATTTCATTTTATTACAACCGTTTTGCCTCCGTCTACTTTTTTTCATTCTTGCAAACGGAAATATATACAAAGGGCTGACGGCCGTAATTAAATGAAAAAAAAAAAATGACACGGGTGATCTCTGAACTTTAGTCTGATACGCCATGTCGTTATTGGACTTTTAATTTGTTCAACGTAATTTCTAAATTATTGGTAGATATTCAATTTAGTTCCTAGGTTGTATGAAATTATTCAATGTTATCTTTTCATTAATTCAACTTAATGGAATTTGCTTATGTAGCTTCCAATCAGTTAAATTTGAGCAGTGAACAAAAAAGTTACAAGTGGATTATCCACGTAAAGTAGATAAATAAAAATGTCGACATATTGACTCATTATTTTTTTAAATCCACTTCTAAACTGATTTGTTGACCAAGCAAATGAAAAGACTAAATTGAACATTTTTTAACGTCTGATTTGTTGTTTGAGCAAAAGGAATGACTAAATTAGAATTTTTTTTAATAGTTCAAGAACTATATTGAATAAATTAAAAGTATCGGGACTCAATTATATAATAGGTCAAAGTTTAGGAACTATTTGTGTAATTAACCCAAAAATGAAAGTTTATGAGGTTTTGTGTAACATTTGAAAATTCAAAGGCAAACGTGTACAAACCCGAAAGTTTAAGGTATTTTTGTAGTTTCTCCGAAAAGGAAATTACATTTTCCTTATATCGTTGTTCAATTGTCTTGGTCAAGCGCCATAATATCATTTATCTCCACCAAAATCAAGTAGTACAATTTTATTCTTTAATCTAAATTTGGCCCAACATTTTAGTTTCAATGTGCTATACGACTAAATCGATAACGAGTTGCATTGCATGAGAAAATTTAAATTATCAATAAGGCTTTAAATGATTAGCATACTTTTTTCCCTTACTGACAGAATAATAAAGTTGCTTTTTTTAGTCATGTGGCGTAAGGGCTAGTTTACACTTAATTTATCTCTCCGGGCGATTTTAAATGTGTACTCTGCCATGTCGGTCCAATGCATTCACTTGTTATTTTGTTCTTATTACTTTAAATTGAACGAGAAAGGAGAAAATAAATATACTTTTCAATTTTTACAGAAGAGGAAAGACGTGCGCCCACGGTTTCATCAACATTGAAAGTCAAAACTTAACATGAGTGGAGACGTGATCTATGGAAAGAGTTGACCGAGACAAATCAAAATATAGAAGTTGACTTAGACAATATCGAAAGTAATTCGAGAGGAGAAGACTATAGTGTCAGATGATAAATTAGTATCACTAAAATGTCGAGTGAAATGAAAATTAGCTAGGTGGAATCTTGAACGAACTCTTATAGGTAAAGCTCGGAAAAATTGTCCAAAAAATCTTGAACTTATTACACTTTTGTCAGTTCAATCCTAAACCTTTTAAGTTTACTGATTAAGTCCTAAACCTTTTGCGTCTGTGCCAATTCAATCCTAAACATTTTAAATTTGCCAATTAAGTCCTAAACCTTTTTGTATTGGTGCCAATTCAGTCCTTTTGGTGTTGCTGGCATTAACGTGGCATCGCCGGCACTCATGCAGACAATTTTTAATAATATTTTCAAATTTTCAAAATTTTTAAATAATTTTTAATAATTTCTTGTTCTTTTTCCTTTTTTCCCTTTTCTTTCTATTCTTGGTCGGGTGGCTGGTGGTTGGCCCTTCATCAGCCAAGAATAGGAAAAAGAAGAAAAAATTATTGTAAATTATTATAAATTTGAAAAAATATTAAAATATATCCACGTTAGCGCTAACTGGCTAAAATGACTAAATTGGCACAAATGCAAAATGTTTATGACTTAATTGGCAAATTTAAAAGGTTTAGGACTAAATTGGCACAAACACAAAAGATTTAGAACTCAATCAACAAACTTAAAAAGTTTAGGACTCAATTGGCAAAAATGCAATATGTTTAGGATTTTTTTTATAATTTTTCCGATAAAGCTTCGCTACCGCCAATTCTCTGCCAATCGAGTCTCGATGGATTCTATCACATTCTATTACGAATCACCCCACGTAGGGCCGGACTCTCGGTTCATCCCGGTCTGACTCTAGCCAAGATGGCTAATATTCTCTTGAGATGGATGGATCCAGCCACTCTTAATCAATCTCTAGGAAAATAAATTTCTAGACACATTTTGAGTTACAAATGGACTCGAGAGAAGCTCGTTAGGCTCAATATTAGGCCGAGCTTAGCTCGAGCCTAATGGCCGAGTCCACATGCCAAGATTATGTTCGTCTAGACTCGACCATTGATCAGGTCTACTCGTAACTAATCTCCTCCAATCAAGCCTCACTAAAGTTGAAGATGATGGACTTTACAATGAATGTGGGCTTGCAAATTAATTCAAGCCGGTATCTATTTCTTCTTGGGCTTGATACATTAGCTAGGAAGTGCGAGGGCCTAAACCCCCATAAGAATCGCATTGGAAAATACGAAATACGGAGCCCATTTGAAAAATCAAAGTGTAAAAATAATGCAGAATCAAAAGAGAATGTTTCGCTATTGAATCAATTGCCTTAATTTTATCTTTGACAATAAGATAACAAAACGATGAATTTGGACCTTAATTTTATCTCTATAACCATTTTCTTGTTAACGCTACTACTAATCTTAACCTCGTTAGTCAATTTCGGTTCACCACAAAATGTCTTGTCCTAATAATTAATCCAATCGCATCTTCGAAGAGTGGCATTTCGTGTGATTGCACTGGACTTGCTTGGACGACGGAGCATCCACTATCGATCTTCCTATATGCATCTTTATCTTTATCGTTAAAATTATGGTGGAGCATAATGGACCGACCAAACTGGAAATTGCCTGGATCAAACCGAACCGGTCGGTTCAATCCGGTTCTCCGAGGCTCTAGTCCAGTTCTTGGTTCCATAAAATTAGAACCGAGACCAGTTGATCCGATTTATGGTTCAGAGGGGGGAATCAGATTAGTAAATTTCCTAAATGTAGACCTAAACCTAATTGTTTCCTAAGTGTCCTTTTAACAACAACACGATGCAATTAACAAAATGTGATTTGGTGAATATGTCGTTAATGAGAAAAATTAAACGATAAATCACACATAAAAAATGCGATTGGTCCAATAATTGGACCGACCGGGAACCAATCACTCTTAGTTAAAATCACACATCGCTTGTTTACAGGATTTATATATTCTTTATATACATGTAGTCTCTTTCCATTTATCGATTATCGATCTTCAGATTTGCATCTTTATCTCTATTGTTAAAATATCACACATCGCTTGTTTATTGAGTTTACATACTCTTCATATACATGCAATTTTCCTCTGTTTATTGACTAAGCTTTGGAGTTGAACTTTCTAACGTAATATTAGAGCCAAGTTTTGTTTTAATTTGTTTCACGTGTGTAGTCTCCCATGTCATTCTTAATCAGGTTAATATCAAGAAAAACCCCCAAACTGGTACATCTGTGACAAATTTACCTCAAATTATTTTTTTGACAGTGAAAAATCCCAAACTGGTATATCTGTGATAAATTTACCCCAAACTGATACATATGTGACAAATTTACTCTCCGTCAGTTTTCGTCAAATTTTACTATTAAATTGCTGAGTTTGATGACACGCGACAGTTGACAGGATATACCAGTTTACGGTTTTACCCTCCATTTGTCTCATGAGTGCCAGTTTGAAATTTTTCGTTGTATTAACCAAATTTAACAGAAACTAACATAGGGTAAATTTGTCACAGGTGTACTAATTTGGGGTAAATTTGTTATAGATGCACCAGTTTGAGGTTTTTCGTGATTAGAAAAATGGTTTGGGGTAAATTTGTCACAGGTGTACCAGTTTGAGATTTTTCATGGTCAAAAAAATAATTTGAAGTAAATTTGTCACATGCGCACCAGTTTGAAATTTTTCGTGATATTAACCCTTCTTAATCTAGCTTGCACGTGAGAGGTGAAAATGCATGACAAACAATGATTTTTTTTTCTTTTGACCATTTTCTCACACGGATTAGTCTTAAGTCGGGAAAAGTGTCAAAAAAGTCATAAACCTATTTCATTGGTGCCAATTCAGTCATAAACCTTTTATTGGTGCCAATTTAATCTTAAACATTTTACATTTGTGCCAATTGAGTCCTTCCGACCAATTTTGACCGGAAATCGATGATGTGGATACCAGCCGTTCGCCTACCGTCCTACGTGGACATTTTAAATATTTTTAAATATTTTTTTAGTTTTTTCTTTTTCTTTTTCTTTGCTATTTTTCTTAAGAGGGCTGGTGAGGGTCGCTAGCCGACCCCCGCCAGCCACAGGTGAGGACCAGCAACCATCGCCGGCCCTTGGTGAGGGGGTCGCGGCCCTCGCCAGCTATTGGGTGAGGGCTTGCAGGCCCTCGCTGTGGCCGGCAAAGGCTGCGACACCCTCACCAGATCTGAGCCAAGCGAGGGCGCCATGGCCCTCGCTAGCCCCAAGTGAGAGCGTCGCAACCCTTGCGAGGTCTGGGCGAGGGCACAACGCCCTCGCCTGGGGCTAACGAGGGTCGCAACGCCCTCACCCACTATTGGCAAGGGTCACCAGCCCTCATCGGCACCCTTAGCAAGAAAAAATAAAAAAAATTATTAAAAAATAAAATATATATTAAAAATGTCCACGTAGGGCGGCCAACAAATGGCCCGCGTCCATATCATCAATTTCTGGTAAAAATTGTTCGGAAGTACTCAATTGGCATAAATGTAAAATGTTTATGACTAAATTGGTACCAATAAAAAGTTTAGAACTAAATTGACACCAATGTAATAGGTCTATGACTTTTTTGACACTTTTCCCATCTCAAAGCTATTCCGTACCTCTTAACAAGCACCAATGACTCCATTAGAGATGGCTTCTTGAAGGAGGTTGAGCAAGCACCTCATAATTGGATCCTTGAACTTGCCCATCTTAGGAGGTAGTCATCATCTTTTCGACTTGACCCCAAATCTAGATTGGGAATATGACACTTTCTATTCAATTGCTCTTGGGGCCCTCGAATTCCTCTCCTACCACGTTTGTTCATGCACACTCCAAGTGGGAAAGACAAAAGACCCAAATAGATGGGGTCAAAAGGAGTCAAAGAAAGTGATTGAGTGTGAAAGGAAACAAAAGTAGCTTTGAAGTTAATAAGCAATAATAGGCAGAAAAAGCATGATCCACAATATCGATATACTAAGCAACGAGAGCGACCGTAAGTGGACATTTATGTAAGTGGATCGCATTCAATGTTCTGGAAGAGATTGCCATACCATCCGAGTTCCATTTATTTCACGAATAATAAATGATTTTAAAAATATCTTCTTAAAAAAATCGCCTCTATCATTTGAAATAGTTCGCCGATGAAATTTTTTTCATTATCGATAATAATTTATGTCTAAATATTTTTGTGAATAATGAAAATATTTTTCATTCATTAATTTTTGTAAGTGAAATAAGTAATGATTTTTAGGAAAAAAAAAAGTTTTTCAAATCATTTGTTTTACGCGAATCAAATGCACCCAGTATAGAATAGTTTTGTAAATTGGTATTTATATACCTATGTATTAAGTTAAATTCTCATGAGCACTCACGATCTTTTCAATTGAGAGAAGCTTGGACTTGCAATTGCAAGCATGTTATGGCCCCATTCAAGCTGTCCTCCTCTCACTCTCAACTAGACCCCCATGGATATGCATTGCATCTTGCTTTCTTTTCTTGAATTATTTAGGCAAAAGGAACAAACAAGAAACCCTAAAATCTTGCTTTGTGTAGCTTCTCCAACCCAATCATTCACTCCTTTTAGTTGGCCACCATGAGAGCATTTCGTCCATTTTGTGGATATAGTATTCTTTAGGTTTTTGGTCGACGTGGAATGGTATAGCTACAAAAGCTCTTGTGCCTTAGGGTCCTCTCCATTGTGAATTCTTTGTGGACCTTTGATATATATTGAGACAAATAATATGCTAGTGCAAAAAGAAAATTAATGATTTGATGCTTTTTGCTAATTAGGAGGAAAGTTATAAACCTTATTATTGGAACGAGTGAGTTGTCACGTAGTATTATGAATAAAAGGTGTAAAGGAGTCAAGTCCCAAGATCCAAGATCAATCTCTCGATGGGCACGAGTCTCTGGATCTAGCGGCCATGTAAAAAATTCAAAACTTGGGTGACCATGGCCGTGAGGATGAAACTCAAGCAGCTATGACTGTGAGCTTGAGGTGGCAAGTGAAGAGAAGAGAGAGACGTGTAGTCAGGTATGTTATATGTTCGTACGAGCAAAATCAAAGTCGGTCGACAAACCTGAAATGAAGTAAACCGAATGTGTGATCCAAGCCCAACGAATTCACGTTATGTCCTTAAGACAAATTTGTCCCCTCTACCGGTACCCAAGGTTCTTAGACAATCGTCTCCTAGGAAAGAATGAATCGCTTTTCCTCTGAAGCGGTACTTCTCTAGAGGAAAATCTTTGAACACAACTTCGCAGGAAAAAACGCACACAATGAATATGATGAATGCCGTGCGCAGCAGAGCAGTGTATGTGTGTCTCTTTTTAAAACGTTCAGAAAAATTTTCTTAAAACAATGAAGAGTCACGTTGAACCGAAAAGGTTTGTTCGGTCATTGGAATGGCGAAGGGTCACGTTGAATCGAAAAGGTTCGTTCGGTGAACTGAACCGTCGATCACGAATAGACATATATGTTCGAGAAAGAAAAAAATTGCAACTCGAAAATATGTCTGTTCGGATACTAAGATATCGTGTCCGTTCGAAAAAATAAAACTGATAGACTTAATGAGCTGAAGGAGGAACAAGACCAGGACTCGGTTCGGTGACTTAATGAGCTGAAGGAGGAACAAAACCCAGACCCGGCCCGAACCGAACCGAGCAGAGTGGGCAGGCAGCGGCGGCGCGCGCGTGTGGACCGACTAGCTTTGGGTAGGTCTTCTCCCTTCCACAAAAGTGGGGTACCCCTTGGGGCCCAAACCCACTTGAGAGGCTCCTCTAGTTAAACCCATCTTCCATCTTTTTTCTATTCCATGTGGGACTCTCTCCATTCACATTTCTCATTCACCTTTTATAGGATAAAATCCCAACAATCCCCCACATGAATGAGAAATTCAGAAATCATGACTCTTTGTGTATGCATGAAATGCAATGTGCGATTATTCCATGAGTGAACGTTGCACCGGGATAAGTAGTTTGAAACTTTGAACTTTCCCTAGTGAGACCTATCGGACGTACTCAGTCAATCAGTAAACTTGATGTCTTTGAACTGTAGACCTTTGGTGTAGGTCAAGACAATAGGAATCACACAACTTTCTCTCAAACGAAGTTAGTTCTCATTGTTGTGTTCGTTTTGGCCATGAACACTACCTGGTTTCATAAGTGCTTTTGAGAATTTGGCCTTTCAAATTCTTCATAAAAGCGGCCCTCACTTCACACTCACGTAGGTGATTTCTAAATATATAGTATATCACATACCAAAATCAGAATAATTAAAAGCTTACGCTTAACCTCCACTTGTTAGTACTGTTCCGTACAGGAATGAGTAAGAGTTAACAGTACTCTATACAGCCTGCATAACTTGGTTGTCCCTTTGAACCTAGATCTTGGGATCTCCAGTCAACCTATGATGGCTTATTTTGTAGGCCTTAAACCCATTCCCTTTGATGTTTTCTCAACCATCTCTCTAGTTAGGCCTTTTGTTAGTGGATCCACAACATTATCTTTTGACTTCACAAAATCAATCGTGATAATCCCACTAGAGAGTAGTTGTCTTACAGTATTGTGTCTTCGACGTATATGTCGAGACTTTCCGTTATACATGACATTCTTTGCCCTGCCTATTGCCGCTTGACTATCACAATGAATACACATGGCTGGCACTGGTTTAGGCCAATTAGGAATGTCTTCTAAGAAGTTTCAAAGCCACTCTGCTTCTTCACCAGCCTTATCCAAAGCAATAAATTCTGTTTCCATTGTGGATCTTGCAATACACGTTTGTTTGGATGATTTCCAAGACACTACTCCCCCACCAAGTATAAATACATAACCACTTATGGATTTTGTGTCTTTTGTGCCGGTTATCCAATTTGCATCACAGTATCCTTCAAGTACAGCTGGATACTCTGTATAGTGCAGAGTATAATTTTGAGTATGCTTCAAATAGCCCAATACACGTTTCATAGCTCTCCAATGATTTTTATTTGGACTAATTGTAAATCGACTTAGCTTGCTCACGGCACAAGCTATGTCTGGCCTAGTACAATTCATGACGTACATTAAACTGCCTAGTATACTAGCATATTCATTTTGAGCTTTGCTTTCACCAGTATTCTTTGAAAGATGTAAATTAACGTCTATCAGAGTCTTTATTGGTACAACATCTAAATTCTTGCATTTTTCAAGAATCTTCTCAATGTAATGAGACTGTGATAGAGCTAGTCCTGCAGATGTTTTATGGATTTTAATCCCTAAAATAACATCTGCGACCTCCATATCTTTCATATCAAATTTGCTTGTGAGCATGCATTTGGTTGCCTTAACAACATTACTATCACTGCCTAATATAAGCATGTCGTCTACATACAAGCACAAAATGGTAAAACCATTATGAGTGTTCTTAACATATACATATTTATCACACTTATTAATCTTAAAACCATTCGATAACATAACTTGGTCGAATTTAGCATGCCATTATTTCGGTGCTTGTTTCAGACTATAGAGAGACTTGATAAGCCGGCATACTTTCTTCTCTTGTCCTAGAACAATGAACCCTTCAGGTTGTTCCAAATATATTTCTTCTTCCAAATCCCCGTTTAAGAAGGTCGTTTTCACATCCATTTGATGGATTTTAAGCTTATACACCGCAGCTATGGCAATTAGCATCCTTATAGATGTAATTCTTGTAACAGGTGAATAAGTGTCAAAATAGTCGAGACCTTCTCGTTGTTTGTATCCTTTTACCACAAGTCTAGCCTTATATTTATCAATAGTACCATCCGCTTTCAATTTTCTCTTGAAAATTCACTTACATTGTAGTGGTTTATTACCAGGAAGAAGATCAACCAATTCCCAGGTATGGTTTGACAAGATGGACTCAACTTCACTATTGATAGCTTCTTTCCAAAACGGGGCTTCTGGGGATGTCACAGCCTCTTTATAGGTTCGAGGCTCATTCTCTAACAAATATGTTAGAAAATCAGGTCCAAAAGATTTAGAAGTTCTTTGTCTTTTACTACGTCTAAATTCATCTTCCATAGGATCATTTCTAGGTGTAATATCCCAAGGCCTCTTATCATTGTTAATTGGCTCATATACTATGTTGTACGGAAAGATATTCTCAAAGAACGAAGCGTCCCTTGACTCAATGATTGTATTAACATGTATATCTAGGACCTCAAACTTATAAACGAGAAATCGATATGCATTACTGTTAAGAGCATATCCAATAAAAACACAATCGACAGTTTTCAATCCTATCTTAACCTTTTTAGGTTTAGGAACCGCAACTTTAGCCAAGCACCCCCACACTTTCAGATATTTCAAATTAGGCGTTCTGCCTTTCCATTTCTCATAGGGAGTTTGTAATGTCTTTTTGTGGGGTACTCTATTTAAAATAAAATTCGCCGTCAAAACAGCTTCCCTCCACAAATTCTGTGGTAAACCGGAACTAATCAACAATGCATTCATTGTTTCTTTTAACGGCCGATTTTTCCTTTCCGCCACTCCATTAGCTTGTGGCGCATACGGAGGAGTAATTTGGTGAATAATACCAAATTCAGAACAAATTCCTTCAAAAAGAAATTCGTATTCACCTCCTCTATCACTTCTGATCATTTTGATTTTCTTATTCAACTGAGTTTCAACTTCAGACTCATAAGTTCTAAAAGCATTTACAGCCTCATCTTTACTACTCAGCAAATAAACATAACAATACCTCGAACAGTCATCTATAAAAGTGATAAAATACTTTTTACCTCCCCTTGACGGTATTGTTTTTAAGTCACAAATGTCTGTGTGTATTAAGTCTAAAAGTTCTGTATTTCTATTATCTACAGAATGAAACGAAGACTTAGAAAATTTAGATTCAACACACACTTGGCATTTTTCGCTTGGGCAATCAAATTTTGGCAATAGTCCCATGTTCATTAATTTCTTTATCGACTTATAATTAACATGTTCTAATCTAGCATGTCACATATCAGGAGACTCAAGCACATAAGCAGAAACGGTTTTATTCATAATAGCATTTGGTACAACAGTCATTACATTCAACTTGAACAGGCCATCACTAAGATATCCCTTGCCTACATATATCTCACTTTTGGAGAGCACAAACTTATCAGACACAAACACCATCTTGAAACTATTCTTGCTAAGGAGTGATCCGGACACTAAATTCTTGCGTATGTCTGGCACATGCAGCACATCGAGTAGTGTCACGATTTTTCTAGATGTCATCTTCAGGGTAACCTTTCCAATACCTTCAACCTTAGAGGTTGACGAATTACCCATGTAGAGTTTTTTATCACCTCCCATAGGCGTGTAAGATGAGAACATTGATTTGTTGGCGCAAATATGACGAATTGCTCCAGTATCAATCCACCATTCCTTAGGGTTTCCCACCATGTTGCACTCGGATATCATAGCAGTAAGATTGATATCATCAACAGCTCTAGAAATCTGTTCCACCACATTCGCCTATGTAGTCTTTCTTTTCTTAGCTCTACAGTCTTTGGTACGATGTCCAGACTTTCCACAGTTGTAGCATTTGCCAATGAACTTTTTCAGGCCTTGACCGTGGGTGGATCCCTCTCCATACATCTTCCTCTTCTTGTTGGGTTTCGATCCGCCTTCAACAATGTTGGCCCTTGAGACCTCCGGATTGCTACAAGCTTTCTTTTCAGAAAGTCGATTGTCTTCCTCTATCCTCAATCGAACAATCAAGTTTTCAAGTGATAGCTCCTTTCTCTTGTGTTTGAGATAATTCTTGAAATCTTTCCAAAGTGGTGGTAGCTTTTCAATTAACGCAACCACTTGAAATGATTCACTAATCTGCATTTCTTCAGCATGAATGTTATGCATGATCACTTGAAGTTCTTGAACTTGACTTAAGACGGTTTTATAGTCTACCATCTTGAAGTCCAGAAACTTGCCGACAATGAATTTCTTCAATCCAGCATCTTCGGTTTTATATTTCTTGTCCAAACTATCCCACAATTCCTTAGCCGTCTTCAGCGGACTATAAACGTTGTAGAGGGAATTGTCGAGACCATTGAGGATGTAGTTGCGACACAGAAAGTCAGAATGCTTCCACGCATCTATTGCAACAAACCTTTCTTTGTCTACTTCTCCTTCATCCAACTTCGGAGCATCCTCTATGAGGAATCTTGCCAAATTCAATGTTGTAAGATAGAACAACATTTTCTGTTGCCATCTCTTAAAATTAGTCCCATTGAACTTTTCTGGCTTCTCTCCATGAGTCGGAACAGACGCAACAGGCGCCACCGATGTTGTAGTCATTTCTGAAATGAAGTAAGAAATTATAAAGGGAAATGCAACCGAAATGAACACGAAAACAGAATCGAAAAAGGCAACAAATTTGTCTTAAGATTGTAGTCGGGTATGTTATGTGTTCGTACGAGCAAAATCAAAGTCAGTCGACAAACCTGAAATGAAGTAAACCGAACGTGTGATCCAAGCCCAACGAATTCACGTTGTGTCTTTAAGACAAATTTATCCCCTCTACCGGTACCCAAGGTTCTTGGACAATCGTCTCCCAGAATAGAATGGATCGCATTTCCTCTGAAGCGGTACTTCTCTAGAGGAAAATCTTTGAACACAACTTCGCAGGAAAAAACGCACACAATGAATATGATGAATGCCGTGCGCAGCAGAGCAGTGTATGTGTGTCTCTTTTTAAAACGTTCAGAAAAATTTTCTTAAAACAATGAAAAGTCACGTTGAACCGAAAAGGTTCGTTCGGTGAACTGAACCGTCGATCACAAACAGACATATATGTTCGAGAAAGAAAAAAATTGCAACTCAAAAATATGTCTGTTCGGATACTAAGACATCGTGTCCGTTCGAAAAAAATAAAATAAAACTGATAGACTTAATGAGGAACAAGACCCGGCCCGAACCGAGCGGAGCGGGCGGCGGCGGCGCGCGCGTGGACCGACCAGCTTTGGGTAGATCCTCTCCCTTCCACAAAAGTGGAGTACCCCTTGGGGCTCAAACCCACTTGAGAGGCTCCTCTAGTTAAACTCATCTTCCATATTTCTTCTATCCCATGTGAGACTCTTTCCATTCACATTTCTCATTCACCTTTTATAGGATAAAATCCCAACAAGACGCCGATAGAGAGAATAGAAGATCGAAAGGGCATGGATGCCATGATCAGGCACAATAGAGACAGAAGAGGAGAGAGTTGCCATGGCCGCGAGCTCAAGCTCTGTGGCCATGGCAGCCGAAGCTTTGGGTTTGAGCTCCGCGATCATGGTGGTTGCGAGAAGAAAGAAGAAAAGCAAGCGTGAGAGAAAAAAAGTCCATGTCAACCAAATAAGTTCGCATCAACTTGAAAAAAAAAAATTTCACGCCAACAAAATCCGTCATCAGAATGGAAAAAAGGATGAAAGGCTTAACTTTTTCAAAAGTACAAGAACGGTTTTGGACCAAAATAATATAGAAGGGAGAATTTAAATTTCGAATGAAGGTAGAAGGTGGATTAATGTGTATGTTCCTTAAAATAACAAAGCAGGGGAAGGTATTGAACTCGTGGACTAATTTGGGAGGGAATCTACGCCAGTGCGCATAACTAGACAAATCAACAATATGTCGAGCCTCGGAGAATGTAAAATTATTTATGGGGGATCATCTCGCAATCACCGCATGATTAATAAGTCTCATGCTGTTTTCTAGTCCAATCTTAATCAATGTCGAATATTATCATATATAATGCTTAGGCTAGTGTTGTCTAGGTAGGGAACATGCTTCAAACCCAATTATAATAAAAAGTCCCAAGCAATTAGAGTAAAGATTGTCCACCACATGTCTAACTGAGTACGTACCGATGCAGCATCGAAAATCCGACAAAGTCTTTTTTATTAACGAGATGCCAAATTAGAATTAAGAAAATTGATCGAATACTCCATGTTGCACACGTTTCACAAATATTGAGATTAAACCCTCGTCTTGAAACACGATATACAAGTAACACAGGAGCTAATCACAATCGAAAGTCGTATGGGGTCTCCATAAACCCTAGATAATCAATAATAATTTTGAAAGATATATGAATCTATCTGATTCGGAAGAGAAGAACTATTGTAACCCCTCAATTTTCTTTTGAGGGATATCACGAGCACACATTTTTTTTTCTTTTTTAATGAGACAATTGGGTATGAAAAGACTTGCTCTAAAAAGGAAAATTCCACAGGAATGTAGATGGAGCATCTTCATGCTTCTCTTGGGTAAACATCAAAAGAGGTGAGAAATCAAGGGTGCGAACTTGGATGGGAGTTGGCATGTCCTATTCTGATCAGACTCTCCAACTCTCTATTCCCATACACCTGTTCCTTCTGCAATGAACATCATCCAACACCAAAATTTAATAATTCTAGGGGAGATTGGAAATTAAAAAGAATATTTTGAGGAGTTAATCAAATATATTAATTTCAGAGACAAAGTCACACACACCTGCAGTGTTTCTATTGCAGCTGCCTCTGAATTGAAGTCATAATATGAGCTTGCTGCTTCAAGTTTCATAGAGAGAAACTGAAAGGGACCAAAAAGCAAATGGAACATCACTTGGTTATCTTTGGATATAAATGAAAAGAAAGAGGAAAATGAAGGACCAAAATGAAAAATTTTGGATCTTTTTTGTATTCCCACTCACCTCAACTTGGCTCTGCAATGACTTGACATAGTTAATGATCTCATCCAACATTACTGCCATTCCCATGGTCTGCAATTTTGAAATTCAATCTGATCAGATCAGACCATAACAATAGAATTTAGGCCAAAAAGGAAGAATATTGCTTACCTGATAACACCCAGGAACAAGATCCTGAAGATATCTCAGTCTCTCTTTGATTTTCCCTCTTCTCACCTGAGCAATATAGCTAGGAAAGATCAACACCAGTGATTCATGAGAAGCATAATCAATCTTTTCTGCCAAAAGAAGAGAGAATTACTCACCCTTTCTGCTAAACTGTGGCTATCAGTTGCTTGGCCTCTTCTAGCTCTGACATGAACCACTTCCTTTGGCTTCTCTTCTTCTTTCTCGCTACGTTTCCTTCTCTTTCCCCTTCCTAAACTCTGAAAACGCCAAAAAGTTAGTCATCTATAGCTACTCCATCAGTGAACTGGTGTGAGATACGCAGACATGGTTTTGTCTCTCAACCTGTGTGTCTGACTTTTGAAGTGGTGATGAAACAATTCCTGAGCTGCTTTCGGGAGGTAATCCGGACACCTTTCGCTTTCTTTCTTCATGTGAATCGTCTCTGACGCTGAGCGGGGCAAGATTATGCTCGTCAGGATGGAAAATGCCTGGGAAAACGTCGGCCCAGTTGCCGGGAAAATCAGGGACCAGCTGGTGCGAAAACAAGGGATTGTCACTAGAGAGAATTGCAGAGCTATGAAAGTTGGAGGAGGAGTGAGAATTGACAGCACTCGGGTTCGGTTCGGAGAAGTGGTCCGTGGATTCGATCGGGTCGATGTCGGGCAAAAAAGTGAGTGGTTGAAAGCATTGCAAGTCCCTCGCGAATTCGGCCATGGATGGAGCTCGGTGAACTTGTGTGTTCTTTCCTGTATTAGCCCAAACTTAGGTGCTTCAGAGAACCTGAATTTGGAGCTTTTGGAGATGCTTTCGAAACGTTTGTGTATTTATATGCTAATGTTAGTTAGTTAACGACAATTTACATGGTAAGTTTATTTTAAAAATAAAGTCCTTGAAATATAAGAAAAAAAATAATCAAGGAATATCTAAAAAAAATTCCGTCAAATGCATCATTTTTTCGTGATATTATATTGCATAAGGTAAAGAGAGGCTCCTACTATTAGAAAATATGTTTTTATTCTATCGTATGATTAATCACATTAATATACCTAAGTCTGAGAGGAGACAAGGTTCGAATTTGGACACGATAGCTAGAGCGGGAATACGTGATATTTCACCTAGAAGAAAAAAGGGTAAACTGCATTAATTGAAATTAGATGGAAAATACTCATTTACAAGGACATGTTGTAAAAAGTACATACTTCTTTTTTGGTCAAATAAAAAGGTACATACTTCACTAACCCATAATATTTCTAATTGTCACACTCATAAATTTGGACGGATCTTTGAAAATCTATATAATATTTGTAGAACATGTTAATACAATATAAGGGTTAATATCATGAAAAATCTCAAATTGGTACATTTGTGACAAATTTACCCAAAACTAATTTTTTTTGCATAAAAAATCATAAACTGGTACACTTGTAATAAATTTACCCCGAACTAATTTTTTGATCACAAAAAATCTTAAATCGATACACTTGTGACAAATTTATTTCAAACTTAATTGACGTTTCTTCAATTAGTTCATTTTCTCTCTTCTTTATAACACAAAAAAAAAACCTCGCAATAGAGCTCGGTTCATTTTTTCCGACATTCCCTCTGATAAATCCTAAATTTTGAAGTAAATTTATCACATGTATATCATTTTGAGGTTTTTTGTGATCTAAAAATTAGTTTTTGGTAAATGTGTCGTATGTGTATCAGTTTGGGGGGTTTTTCATAGCCAAAAAATTAATTTGGAGTAAATTTATCATAAATGTATTATTTTTGAGTTTTTCGTGGTATTAACTCTTAATTTAACTAGTTGTTCATCACTTTCATTGTGCATGATAACAATCAACATAAATGCCTAGTTAAGAAAATTCTGATGATGTACAATTATCTTTAAAGCCATACTCGATTACTTACAAAATAGAGTCATTTATAAATATGAATCATGTGAAGTTTAGTGCATACCACGCTTTTTGTTTATGCAATTGAAATGGACAAACTTCTTAACCCAATTCGAATCGACTTCAAAATGACATTTAGTAGGGAGAATTATCAAAAAAGTCATAAACCTATTGCAATTGTGCCAATTCAATCCTAAGCCTTTTGCATTTGTGTCGATTTAGTCTATCTAGCTAATTTTGGCTAGTCAATGCTGATATGAATTTTTTTAAATGAGATTTTGAATTTTTTTATAATTTTTTCTTTTTTCTTTTCTTTTATTTAGTTCCCCCCCCCCCC
>BCNH02000002.1:3769369-3786311 GCA_001662345.2 Metrosideros polymorpha var. glaberrima
ATTTTGACCGACAGGCGTGCCACATCATGTCAGTACCGGTCGATTAAATAGATTGAATTGATACAAATGCAAAAGGTTTGGGCGGTCTAGAAGAGAAGCTAGAAATTATTCTTTCTCCAAAGAAGTAAAAAAAAGTTACTTCTCTTTTTGGCTTCAAAACTCATTCTGGAGTAGAAAACTCATTCTGGAACAAAAAAAAAGAAGTAGTTTTAACAAACGCGTTTCTACTCCAAAAGTGAAAAAGTATTTTAGAAGTAGAAAAGTGAAAATGTGTTAACAAACGCATTTCTACTCCAAAAGCCATTCTGAAGTAGAAATTCTACTCCAGAATGGTTACCATGCACCCCCTTAGTGAGCGACAAAGTGGAATGTAGTTCCAAAACTGCATTTTTCTCACTATCATCACTTCCCTGTAGGGAGAGGGATTTATATATATATATGATTCTATCCTAATTCTATTTTACAAGCCATTGTATGCTATGTGTTGTGTGCAGGTTGCAAAACCCTATTCCCTCACTCACGTGTCCCCACTCTTTCCGAAGTGGGATGGAAGAGGGATTCGATGGATTAAAATTTGGAACGTTGCTTAAATAGTTAGGCTTAAAAAGCAGTAAGGGCTGCAAGATATCAACAGGCAATTGGAAAAGTAGAGACCACTTTGGTATATTTGCCCAGCTTTTGCAGTAAGAATTTATCTGTATGATCAACATTCAGCACCGTATTGTCCTGGAGACCCTATAACTGAGGACGACTGCATATGAGAGGATGCCTGCCGCAGAAGTCGGGTATCATGTACATCTCCCTAATTCAAATTAATGTTGGAACAAGAAATCAGCATGTGGAGTCTAGTATTAAAATGGTATCGGGGCTTCATATCAACTTCAGAATCTGGACCAGAATGCAGTACCTGGAGAGATCCAGTCAAAACATTTTAGCAGAAGCACCTTGAATGCTAATAGGTATTTGCAGCAAAAGAGTAGACCAAAATGCTCAGGGTTGAAAAAATGGAGTCAAGCCGCACCGGTAAAGTAAACTTCATAACAGAAGCATATCTGGTATGTGCATATCATGTTGAAATCATATAAAGTATGATGATATATCATCATCGACTAAAATCGAACTGGTCAAAATCAGGTGAACCAAGTGTAAAAAAGATTCTAGAGCATTAATAGAAGTTAATGGTTGAGGACGAATCTTAACAAAAAATGAAATTGATTAAAGTGGCTCCAGATATTGATTCTTCTGCTCATATTTAGGGACAAGAATATAAAACTAAGGCCTTGGAAGAAATTCTTCAAGCACTGGAAACCAGAAGTCTTGGGCTGAATGATCTTAGAGTTAAAACTTGCACATCCATTTGAAAAGAGTGCAGCAGATGTAGATGCTGGTTTCTTCAAAGGATTTGATGAATGCAGAAACAATATTGTTTAGGTTTGAAATGCCTTGCACAAGTACTGCGAACTTTTGATAAAGGTCTATCGGCAGCACCATTTTTCAGACAACTATCATCAAGGATAATTCATTGATTGCAGGTAGCAGAACAAGATTGCGCACTAATTAGAACGCACTGAAGGATTCTGTGGGACTAAAGATCTGACTTAGCGCCAGAGAAAAAATTTAATGAATTTCAGACAGTACCTCAGGACAAGATAACTAGACCAAGGTACATGGCCCCGGAAAGAAACAGCAATGATATCAAACCCCTGCAAGAAGAAGGTTTCATCGTGATTAGTAAGTGAAACAAGAAGAGACGTGCACGAGACAGAGCAAGCAACTGTTACAAGTGGAAATCAAAAAAAGAGAAGATATTGTCATCAAGGACCACTTTTCTTTCTAAGTAAGGTGCTCACCAGATCGCACCCCATCCAGCACCATTGCAACAAGGACATACTTCCGCAAATTTTTCCGCATCACTGGTGTGGACTCTACGAGATATCAAATCATCATATATATCTGCGATACGATAACATAAGGGGCATCAGACAAATGGTCTAGACGAATTGATAAATATGCTTCAGTCTTAGAAAATACCATAAACAGAAAACAAGCTGTTCATTACACCTGCAGGTTTGAAAAAGGGACAAAACTCCAGTCATTATGCAACATAGAAGGAATTCCACACAACTAGAAAATCACTATAGAGGAAGAATAAGAAATTCACTTGTTTCTTTTACCAATGAACAGAATGACATAGCGAAGGACTCGAACTTTTGTTGTTTCTTGGAGAAGCCAAACCACACCAAGGAGTACAATAAATCCTGATAATTCCACATTCATAATTCGGGAAGAATAATCATATTCCTGGTGAATATTGTATCCTGGAAAGCCAGAGTTTATCTGGATCATATCATTACATACCTATACAAAGCCCTCGAAGCGTCCACTGCATATACAAGAGGAAATTGTATAAATCAAAGATGATCGATTGGTCAAGAACAGTGCAAAAAAAGTAAGATACAGTACAAACACCATGGGAAGGCACAAGTCAAATGGTACAGGTCAATTGCAAAGAAAACAGTTCTTATTCATGTCAAGGCTAGAAATTTTGCAACTTCTGAAAACTCTCAAACTTCATTTAACAACACAAATTGATTGCATAAGTGCATGTATGTTAACTTCCCACCTTTTCTAATTGGTAGACCTGATAAGCATGAAACTAAAAACTATAGAATAATCCGACCCTATATTTGAAAATCCCTCAATCTAAAAGCTAGAATAGGAGAACAAAGACTCACATTTTTAGCCACAAATAGCACAATAACAAGAGCGACGAGCAAACAACCTGCTGCAATCCTAGCTGTAAGAAGATTTGTAGAAGAAAGGATAAAGAGCATTCCCCAGAATGATGAGCCGAGATCTGAAAGGCCATGACAATTAGAGAATGAATCATAGATTTGTATCAATACCGAAGAAACAATCAATACAATCAATTCTCTACAATCTAGATTTCAAATGACCCGATATTACTCTCTCATGTCATGCTGGAATTCCAACAATTCAAACCGATGGTTTCTGTGTTAAGGCAATGAGTGCAAGGCAAGATGACAAAGGAAAATGCTGAGTTTAGAATTGATACATCCAGCTGGCAGGATGAACCAGTATATTCCACCACGGGTTTGAGTACTTCCACCTTCATCCGCATGAACCTGAATTCCTTCTACCTGAGAGTGTATTTATAGCAATGAGTCGTATGTTTTCCTTCGCCAACAGCAAGAAAAGCAATCAGTGAAAGCAACGCAACAATTTAGCTCTACGCAAATGAATGGCCTCCTACTATATCTAAGATGAGGCTATAGAAAGATACTTACATGGCCACATGTTAGTTTACAAGCAATGGCATGGCTTGCCTCGTGAAGAAATACTGTTACGAGCTTAAATGGCTTCAGCAATACCGTCCTCCATAGCTACAGAAGGAAGGATCTGTCAGAATACAATAGGGAGACAAAACTTACAAGTGAGAACATAAAAGAGCAGCGGGCAATATGATCAAAAGCTCCTGGAATCTCTTCACTTGTAGATGAATAAAACTTAGATCTATGAGCGAATGCATGCACAAATTGCACTTCAAATTACTGAAGTTAAACTACAGTTGATATGTACTGGGTTCGGTCCTTCTTGACCTTCCCTAGAGTTGTTTTCTGCAATGTCATGATTTCAGTTCAAGTTCTTACTACAAAATCACACACATACCCAATAGCCCTTTTATGATGAATTACTGATTCTGCAGCACAAGTACTAAGGGGACTAGAGAGACAGAGAGAGCCAAATCTGCCAAGTTCTGATGTTTGAAACTGAAAAACAGAACGAAGTAAGACTCCATTACAGATGCAAATTAACCTGGGTAGTAGAATGGGCACTTCAGAGAGAAGCAACACTCAATGTTTTGGACATGATTACAGCAAAACCTCCCAGTAGTTCACATATTCCTCAAAGGCCAGCCACAACATCGCTGATCTAATACCTACTGTCTCGAGAGAGAGAGGGAGAGAGAGAGAGAGACCATACCGCGAGTATAACGACAGTGCAAACAGAGATGGTGATCAAGAACACAACTTGCTCGTGATTGCAACAGTTCTTGAGCTCCAAGTTGGGTCTCATCTTTCCCTTCCACCTGAAGCTTCAAGAGTATCTCACCCGGATCTTTGCTCACCAACTTTATACACCCTTCAATCTTTCTTGCGGGGATCCCCAGACAATAAAAAATAATCACAGGATAAAATAGGCTCACTCATGAGAGTAAGGGATCGCTCTCTCTCTCTCTCTCTCCTGGGCGAGATTTGAAATTTCGAACAGGGAATTAGAGAGAGGAATCTCATTGGACAGTTTACAGGAACCCCACCACCACTCCCAATGGAATTTAATAATCAAGAAAACCATATTGAAAGCAGATAAAAGACAAACAAGTGGGAAGGTGAAGATGATGAGGAGGTCAATGGTGGCAAGAAACGGAGATTAATTTAAATCATAAGAAAGGCAGAGGCTTGGAAGTAATCACGTTAGATTGAGGAAGCAATCGAATTGATTTGAATATAAAAAACTGGAAAAAGTGAGTTCTTGCTTTTCTTGATTGCGGTGTGACGTCTTGTGTTTCTTTCTGCGAAGATGCTTCTTGTTCACTTCTTCTATCAATCAACCGGAGAAAGAGAAGCAAAAAGACACGGACAAGGAGCGACTCCAGTAAAAATACGTTCGACTTTTGTCGATCCGATGATTACGCGACAGTATGCAATTAAGGCACCATGTGCGAGAATTACTTAAAAAAATCTTAAATTTATTGTAATTATGTCAATTCAGTCATAATTCGAAACTTTTTTAATTTGTATCAATTCAATTCATCCAGCCAATTTTGACTAGAAATCACTGATATGACGTCCTACGTCACAAGACGGCGCTAACGTAAATAATTTTTAAAAATATTTTAAAAATTTTTCTTTTTTGTTTATTTTCTTCCCTTCTTCCACCGTAGTCACCGACCTCCTCATTGGCCGGCGACCAGCCATAGGCGAGAGCCGAGCGAGGCTCGCCTTGTAGGGGCGAGGTCGCCCACCGGTGTTTTCATTATTAAAAGGAAAGAAGAAATGAGAGTAATGCTATATTTCAATAATAAAGCCAATTCTTCTTCTTCTTTCAGTTACTACTTTTATTATTTTTAGGAGTAAAAAATAAGAAATGAGAGCAATGCTGGAGACATGAAGATTGATTTTACAATCACGGGTTCTTAATGAGCGCTTAAATGGACCCATTAACTTTAAGGAGCGGTTATAATTTTCCATATCATTCCACTTCTTCGGAACCAATTGGCAACGGGTGCTTATTGACCTTAATTTGACTTAGTAATTTGTGAATTTAAGATCTGATCATCCCCGATTCACATTTTCCACTCAAAATAATCTCGAGGACTGGGCTCGCGCTTCTATGGCTAATGCCTTACCTATGCACATAGATAGGGCGACTTACATGCATTCCGAAAATTGGTTGAGTCAAAAGTTTGGATACTCCTCGTCACAGTAAAAGAAAAATATCACCAATGCCAACATGTCCCATCTCGTAGGGATATGAAATTCAAATTACTTAACTCATTGTTTGTAGAGTTATATGACGGTTCACGCGAGAAATTTTTTGCTAAATAGTCTTAATTTAAGTTATATTTAAATTTTAGCGGGAAAGTAAGAAGATTGCACCAGCGAGATCGGACGAAGTACAGTGATAACAAGAGAGGAGGGAATTAAGTCAGAGGATAGATGAATATAAGTTGAGGAGGGTTGAAAAAGAAGATTGATTTAGAATTTCCCCTAAAGCATATAGTTTAATAATTTACGAAATAGGCCGTGGACGTCAATAATTCTGCTTGGGCCCGCCGAGGAAGACCTCATCTTTGAGGAGGAGACAACCTCTCAATGCCCTTTTGGCCAATAGAAACGAAGTATTTCAAAGAAATTGTAAATGGAAAATACCCTTCCCAATGCAGTAAATCACTATTTTGTGAGCATCTATACTCGCACGTGCGGTTCTTAGGGGGAGAGCTAGCAGGAGCCATCCTATCCCAATAGCGAATTTTTGGAGCTCAATATGAAATCCTATTCTATTGCAAGACTCGTTTGGGCATGTAAAAACTCCAGAAATTGCTTCGAAGTAAGACCCTTTCCTGAACCAGAAGGAAGGGGGGGTTGCTCGTCGCCCTGGACGAGGATACATACAAGCCATTCTCCGAACACGCGACTTGAATTGTGCTCAACTACTAAATCATGTGGATCCTGTGTTTAAATCCATTGGTCGAGATTAAGTGAGCTCGCATGTTTGATGCAAATTAGTGCTTTTACCTATGTACCAAATGAGCGACGGGCGTCCCGGTCAAACCATGTCCATTCAAATTTGGAGTCATGCGCTTCAGCGACCACCGGACATAAATTTGAACCATCCAACATCCATCAGTATTTCCTCGAGTATCCTATGAAACATGGCTTGTTTGAGGAGAAACTGAGAAACCATGAACGAGGCTGACAGAACCTCAAGAAATCGGAACTGGAAGTACATCCAGTCTAGAACTCAATCTGTGTCCACGAGGTGGTACTTGGTCACACCACGAAGCACCGTGCTCGCCCACAACCTCGTTGATGCACGGCTTCCACAACAATAAAAGAATGCATTTCCTGGAGATATAAAAGTCAGTCACTTCAACTCAATGCGACAACAGCTCTTGTCAACATTAGTTTCTGTCGAAATATGAAAGACAAGCATAAATTGAGTAGGGTGTGACAATGCAAGAGAATCCACAAAGAAGAGATGCTCTATTATTCTTCATGTTGGCAGAAGTAAAAGTACGCTGACAATCAGTTAGAAGTGAACTAGTAGTAGAAACAGGATTCATTCTAGAATATCACCGGGAATGTACCTGATCCCTTCAGAAAATGTTACATGAATATCCTATGAACCCTAGAGCACCCCATGATTCTATTTTCTTTTCTATAGGTATATCGACAAAAGAATTTCTGAAAAAAATATTGTGACTTGCTTTACATAATAAAGGAATCTTACATGCTTTAGCCTATCAAGCCAAGGTCATCTGCCTTCGTCAAAGGAGGAAATGGAGATTGAATTTCTAGAGTACTCCTCAATTAAGCTGCTACCTGTAGAAACTTTAGTAGTTCCAGTTTGTGTACTGGTTGCATTAGTGTTGGTGAATGCGGAAGTCGTAGTAGTCGTCCAACGTCCTGTTCGCCCTTGAAGTCCAGGTTTCCCTGGTCTGGGCAATGTGAATGAGTCACTAGAAAGCATGAGGTGCACTGAGTTCATATCTGGCCTGTCCGCATAACTTGCTTGACAGCACAGCAATCCTAGCTGAATAGACATTGCTGCCTCGTCAGTGTTGTATTTGGCAAGGCTCGAGTCCACTAGATCCAATGACTTCCCTTCCTGAAAGAGCTTCCATGTCTGCCAAAGGAATTGCGCATGATGTTTAAATGACTTCATGCATAGAAATGCAGTCTTTATTTTATATATGCAAAGGAGAAAGATATCAATATGCACTTGGAGATTAAGCTTCGGCAACTCATTCAAACAATGTCTATCTCATAACACAATTTCTTTAATAAGTTCTAAAAGTTCAGATTTCCAGACTTCTCCGGATTTTCACCTCATACGGCTCTTGAGGGCCGAATCACATGCATCTAAAGCACATCGTTGTTCAGTGACAACAGATATTTCACTCTGTTTGTTGATGCTTATACGGTTATACCAGGATTACATGGACTTATTTCCTGAAGCATCTTCCATTTCCTAAGACACCCTGGAGAGAGAGAGAGCTTCTTGAGAATTGAATAGAAGTGAAGACCTCAGATGAATCCGGCACTTAGCATTACAAAACAACATGAACTCGCCTTTCCACAATAGAAGGGAAAATAAAGAAGCAGGATGTAATATATTTGAAGTAATGAATATATGTTGCCTACCTTCAATCTACTAAAACACCGTCAATATAAACCACTGCAACTCATCAGGAACCAACCAAAACTAAAACCAAACAAAGAATTTAATTCTACCAAAGCCGAGGCAATTTGAGAAGTATCACCAGGTTTTAATTCTCCAGCATAACAATGAGTAACAGTACTTTACACGATGAGGCAACTTACATAACTCAGGAGGTCTGTTTTTTCTCCACCGAGTTGGCTGTCATGATTCTTTCTCCCACTTACAATCTCTAACACCAGAACTCCGTAGCTGAAAACGTCAGTTTTCACGGACAAATATCCACGCATTGCATATTCAGGAGCCATGTAACCACTTCATTCAAAAACAAAAGGATCATTAGTTTTAATTACATCATGAGTCATGACTCGCAGAAGCAAAAGAGTATGGGCTTTTTCCTGACCTCGTAAACAAGCAGTAATTAACAATAAAATACAGAAGGAGAGCAATGTGACAACTTACTGAGTCCCGGATATCCTAAATGTATTCAGATGCGTGTCTTCACCAGGAAAAAGCCTCGCCAAACCAAAATCTGAAATTTTGGGATTCAACTGATCATCAAGCAATATGTTGCTAGCCTTAATGTCTCTATGGATAATCCTTTCAGGGGCTTCTTCATGCAGGTAAAGCAGACCTCTCGCCACCCCAGTAATTATTCGGAACCGAGTTCTCCAATCTAGCAACGCGGACTTTTCTTTACCTGGAAAAGACAACTGAGTTAGCTTTGCTTCCTGGTCAGATCTATGCTCAGCGAATCGGCAAGGGATTTATGAATCCTAGATCAGTGGATTAGGAGTTTGTATCCGAAAGAATTACCAAAAAGGAAACAGTCAAGGCTCTTGTTTGATAGATACTCATAAACCAGCATCTTTTCCAGTCCTTCCACACAACAGCCCAGCAACATGACGAGGTTTCTGTGTTGGATTTTCAATAACAGTTTCACCTCGTTAGTGAATTCTCTCATTCCCTGTCGTGAAGTGAGGGATAGCTTCTTTACAGCTATTTCTTGGCCATTGGGCATCAACCCCTGGAAAAGAAAAGGCATGGGAATTATCAACATGCGTTCATATTGGACCATGGAACCACCTTTCCAGTACAGTTTCTTCATTAAAGAATGAAGGTATGTTGCTTAGTTATCTCCCGTTGAACAGCAAAAAGGTCTAGTTTCTCCACGCAGAATGTCAAAGACAAAAGAACACTCGACCTTTCGCAGTCGGGTGTTGAAGCATATAAACAGACAGACCACTCAATATAAATCCAAAGCTCATACACCGGCGAAACCTCATCATCGGAATCGTCGTCTCCCAAATCTCATACTCAATTTATTTCTGCAAGTTTACTATTTTTCTTTGCTATGAAGTTCTAGGCAGAAACATTGTAAAAGGGAAGACATCATCGCGATAGACAACACTCAATTACATATTGAAGCTCTAGGAAAATTCTTGCAATCCACAAGTCCAGTCCCACCATAAACCTGAAAGTAGTTGGGATGAATTGAAGCAGATCGATCTTCTTTCACCACAAGAGAAAGCACGCGATTGTCCGAGATCGTCATTTTTAACGAGGCGAAAAAACAGACAAAACGATACTGCAACACCGCCACAGAATACAGGGCTAATCCGTAGGTTCGTCAACACCGCGAACGCAAAAAACGTCGCGACAAAGTACCTAAATCAAGGCAGACTATCGACAACCCGAGGTGGAGAGCCGCTCCTACCTTGTAAACAGGACCGAAACCGCCGTGACCGAGCTGGTTCAACTCGGAGAAGAAGCTAGTGGCGACCTGGAGCGTCCGGAGATCGAAGAAGAGGCTGGAGGACTCGTCCTCAGCTTCCTCCTTCGCGGCCATCCCGGCGGCGGCCCCGCCGCCGCAGCCCGCCCGCTTGAGCCTCTTGAGGCACGCGGAGAGGCTGGAGAAGATCGCCATCGCTCGGTGAAGACATGACATTGGCGGATCGTCCCTCGTGGTCCCTCGGGCTGAAGACGGTGACGGCGCGCGTGCGTATCGCGTGGCGGTCCGAGAAGAGGCCGACGTTGAATTCCCGAGCGAATCGTCGTCCCCCGACGGAAGAGTCATTCGCAGTCGAAGCGGTTGCGCTTCGAGCTTCGCATAAATGGGAGCGAGCGAGCGAGAGAGAGAGAGTTGGGGGTTGACTTGACCTTGACGTCGACTGATAAATTTGGTTTTTTTAATTTTGATTTATTTAATTTAACTTCCAATTTATAGCTTCCATAAAGATGCGAATTTCTTTTTCTTTCTTTTTTTGGTTTTGTAAATAAAGTATTTTCATCAATAATAACGACTGATATGTGGACCGTTGGATCAAAGGAAAAGAATTTCAACCGTCGGATGATTTTTGAAAAATAATGACTTATGGACTATAAGATTGCTAGTGCTATTATTTGTTTAGGAAAATTGTGATAACTAAATTAATTACTCATCGATAAAGATTTTAAGTTCACGTATTGCGAAAAAACGTTATGAATGATCGTGGAGGTAAGTTACTCGTAATAATAATGATAATAAAAGAATTATGGGAAATTTAGATTTGTTTACAATTTTTATGTGAAAGTTATAAAGTTATGATATTCGACCTTACGAGATTTAGATATGAATTACATCACGCGAACTACTAAGCATAGGCATCTTCACTTACGGCAATTTGAGATACTTTACCACACTAGCTTTCAATTATTAAGTATTGACATTTTTGTTATACGAATCCTATAGTTAAATTACTGTTTTTCTACAATCATTATAGTTAAATGACGACCAATAAAGTTAAATTATTACCTATAAGTGGGACCGATCTTACGATAGATTTATGTAAATAACATAAATTTAGAAAAATGACAGCTAAATACGGAAGAAGTCCCATTTCTTTACTCACAAGACCCTAAAAGTACCATAACAATGAATGCTTAACTTATTTTATTTACACGATAGTATAAAAAAAAGTACTAAATTTGCAACATATTAATTATAAATATCACGACAAAAATAGATAAATTTCTCATTTATATTTTAACTTCGGTAACATCGAAGATTTTTTTTGGTAAAAAGAAAATTTTTATTAAGGTGTGGTTTTCCATCACTAGACGATGAAATTCTACGGCATTTATTGCATATGACGTAAGCAATGACTAAAGTTGAGAAAACCAGGCCATTATGTGAAAATTTTCTTTTCATTAGATTGAAAAATGTGTAATAACGTCTCCCTAGTCCTCAAGGCTAACTCGAATTATTTTTCATCAAACTTCTTTGCGTAATTTTTTTTATCATTTTGTGTGATATTTTAAAGGGTTAATACCAAGAAAATTCCCAAACTGATACACATGTAATAAATTTACCATAAATTAATTTTTTGACTATGAAAAACCCCAAATCAGTACATCTGTGACAAATTTATCTAAAACTGGTACATTTGTGACAAATTTATCCTCCATTAATTTCTGTAAAATTTTACCGTCAAATTATTGAGTTTGATGACATGTGACAGTTGACGGGATGTACTAGTTTGGGATTTTACCATTCGTTTGTCACATGTGTGCTAGTTTGAGGTTTTTCGTGATATAAACTCAATTTAATGAAAATTAACAAAGAGTAAAATTGTCATAGATATACCAGTTTAGAGTAAATTTGTCACATTTATACCAGTTTAGGGTTTTTCGTGGTAAAAAAATTAGTTTGAAATAAATTAATCACAAATGTACCAGTTTTGAATTTTTTTGGTCAAAAAATTAGTTTGGGGTAAATTTATCATAGGTGTACTAGTTTGAGATTTTCGTGATATTAACCCTATTTTAAATAAATAATGTCTCAATTTATTTTTCTTTTAACCATTATATAGCTATTGTTTTATATATTTGAGGATCATTTGATCTAAAGTTATAAAACTCGTGCTTTAATCTATCTTATAAATATTGAAAATTGATCGTCTTTTCATCATAAACTATCGGTTGTATAACAATTTTCTTGCGAATTTCGATCTATGCAGAAATTTTTAATGAATTATTCTAAGCAATTGTTTTACTAATATCTCGATTTAGGGGTTTGCTTGCTCTTTTTGTTCAATGATGTCTTCAATTACCGCTTAAAATTTAACATTTGCTTAATGGTCCACTAGCGGAAACCGCACACATTTGTGCGTGTGTGTAAAAAATGAAAATGATTATTAAAGAAATAAATATGTGCGATTTTAAATAATTGAGTGATAAGAAATATTCAACCTTAAAGAGAGATTTGTGAGATATACAAAAAGCTATATATTCGATTGTAAAATACCCCTCTGAATTTTGATTATTAATATATACTCATCATGAATATTTCCGCTTCGATGGACATTAGTTTGAAAAATCAGATATCAGAATAACCTTTTAAAATAAAATTGTCATTTTTTAAAAATTAATCTGGGATATAACATAGGCTAATCAAATTCAAGGTGGCAAATTTGGGGCGGAGACCTTCTTGAATAATAAAATATGTATTCACCCTCGGATTTGTCCCGATGTTTTGGTCGTTTTTCATATGTTCACGTCGATGTCCCAATCTTATCCTGTTGAATTCTCGAATTCTCGTATTAAAATAAAATTTGGATGTCCATTTTTTTGGGGAGTCGTTATTTTAACCTCATTTATCATTAAAATCACCTCTTTGTAACCAACGGACCAAAATGCCCTTTAACTAAAAATTCAACTTTTTAACCGTTCTTCTTTATCTCATCGTGGCAATATCTCACTCTCCCACCTTAATTAAATCGATGTTTTTGCTTCAATTTGAACTTTTTTTTTTTTTCGACCAAGATGAGCAAAAGGGTGATTGAGAGAATTTCTCATAAAACAATTTTAGACTCTCTTGATGCCTAAAAAATTCAAACAGACTCGTCCTCGCCGCCATCCCATGTCAAATCCACCACCGCACGCGGCCATCATCCCCGGCTTTCACACACTCTCACCATTGCATGCGTCATGCGTTGATCGTTGGCCTCTCTCGTTACCGTCACGGCAAGACCATTGCTCTTCCATCTTAGATTCGAAGTGCGTGTCGGGCTTGGCGACGGTGTGAAAGTCGAGGATAGTGGTGGCTCGACATGAGGGTAGGGGCGAGAACGAGTCTGGTTGGAACATTGAGACCTCAAGAGAGTCGGATAACTGTTTCAGAAGACATTGTTTCTTATACATCTCTTTGCTTATCTTGGTCGAGCCAAAAAAAGAAATGACATTTCAAGTCAAAACATTATGTTTCTTATTAACATATAGTTACCGAAGATACACGGCATTGAGCAAGAGAGAAAAAGACATGTGTCCCATCGAAATCACCCTTCAATGGAGAGGGAATATCAAAGAAAACCACGAGTGCAAGGCATTTATCCATGCCCGAAAGAAAAGATATAATGTACTATGAATTTTTGGGATTCCATTTTCGGACTTAATTTTCATTGAATTGACGATGAAATTTGACTCGCCCTCTATTAATTTGTGATGAACATGATCTCAATCGTTTTCATGTCATAAGCTATGATTGTGGTCTTTTTATTTTTTTTGACTTTTGTAGGATTGGAATTCTCGAGTCTTCATAGAAACCTACGACTCCTAGCTGGCAGGATTTAGAACGCGTTCAATCCACGATCGCCATTTAAAGTACACCAATAATTATGACGGAAGTACAATGTCATTTTGCGTAGGGAGAATTACTAATCCAGTCATAAACATATTATGTAGATGTTAATTCATTGTTAATTTTTTCAAATTTGGTAATATAGTCATAAAATTTTATCGAAATTCTAATTCAGTCTTTCCAGCCAATTATCGTCGGAAATTATTGATGCGGCGATCCACAAGTGGGGCAATTATAAAAAAAAAAAAGTCATAAACCTATTGTACCGTGTCAATTTATAATAAACATTTTAATTGTGTCGATTGAGTTATAAACATTTTCACATTTTGCCAGTTGAGTCTGTCCACCCAATGTTGATCGAAAATCGCTAACATAGGCACCAGTCGTCCTACGTAACACAATTGACTGAAACTGACGTAGACATTTTTAAATAATTTTTTTTTTTTTACTTTTTTTCTTGGACTGAGGGTCGGCAAGGGCTGGTAACCCTCGCCAGTCACTAGGCGAGGGCGTCGAGGCCCTCACTATGGCCGACGAGAGCTTGGGCGAGGACCACGACGACCTCGTTGGACAAAGCGAGGGCGAGTGGCCCCTCGCCCGAACTTGACAAGGGTTGGTTGGCGACTCTAGCTAGCCCTCAATCTAAACAAAACAATAAAGAAAAGAAAAAAAAAACAAAAAAATATATATTAAAATTAGAAAAAATTTCAAATAAGAGTCTGAAGTGTCCTTATTTTCTTAATTAAGGGCCTGAAGTGGACGTTATTTCAAATAAAGGTGTGAAGTGCTTTTTTTGTCTCAAATTAGGGCTTGAAGTGTCCTCCTTGTCTCAAATAAGAGCTTGACCTCAAGGGCATTTTTGTCTTTTTACTTTTCCTATTTTTGTCCTCTTCTATTGTCTAAAAAAATAAGTAAAATTTTAAAAAAAGGAACATGAGGATGAAGTGCATGCGAGGTGAGAGCTGCATTGCTACTGCCGCCCCACCATTGTCGAAAAGGGCCAATGATGGTGGGGGAATGGTCGGCGAGGGTTGCCAAGCCCTGGCCAGGGGTCGCGACCCTCGTCAATTGAAGGTGAGGGCCTGGCGACCCTTGCCCAGCTACGGCGACCCTTCAATAAGGGTCACCGGTCCTCACCGAAGCTTGAGCGGGGACTACGAGCCTTATCGAAGGGTCGCCATAGCTGGGCGAGGGTCGCCGGGCCTTCGCCTTCGGTTGACGAGGGTCATTGGCCCTTGGCTAGGGCTCGGCGACCATTCCCTCCATCGCCGGCCCTTTCCGACGACGGTGGGGCGGCGACAACGGTGGTGAGCGCTTGCATCTTCATCTTTTTTTTTCATTTTTAATTTTACTTATTTTTTTAGAAAAGGAAAAAATAGAAAAAAAAAATGTAAAATGACAAAAATGCCCTTTAGATCAGGCCCTTATTTGAGACAAAAGGACACTTCAGATCCTTGTTTGAAACAAAGTCTACTTTAAGTCCTTATTTGAAACAACGTTCACTTTAGGCATCTATTAAATAAAATGAAGGTACTTCAAGCCTATATTTGAAACAAAATCCACTTCAGACCCTTATTTAAGCAAATAAGAGCATTTCAAGCTCTTATTTAAAATATTATTTAAAAATATCTACTTTAGCGACGGTCATACCACGTATGACGTTTAGTATCTACGTTAGCGATTTCTGGCCAAATTGGTCTGATGGACTCAATTGACAAAATGCAAAGAGGTTTAGGATTCAATTGGCATAATTGAAATGTTTATTACAGAATTTTCCCATCCACAAATTTTTCATGAAAAATGGCTAGTGATAATTGGACATCATGCCAGCAATTTCGGCGCCAATTGGCCAGAAGGACTACATTGAAATTTCGCGTAAATGGTTGATGACTACGTTAGCAAAATTGAAAAGTTTGTAATTGAATTGTCATTTATATAATAAGTTTAGGATTGATTGTTTTATTATACTTGTTAGCGTCACCCCCCAAAAAAAAAATGAAATATGCTTATAAGTTTAGATTATATAATATTTTTGCCGTCCCCCGCCAAAATATCATTAGGTCAAATAAGAATCATTAGACCTTCTTCGTTTCCAATGTTTTGGCTACTGCCTTTTCTGTTGACGTTGTTTCCAGGAAGATTGATTTGACCAGATGAAAAAAGAGACAGATAAACGGGTCGGATCGAGTACAGAGATGCAATAAACAATGATCCGGGTGCGGGTCGGGTACTCGCCGATTAGGCCTCGAGGACTTGTTCTAATCGTTCTATTACTATAAAGAAATGAAATCTAATGAGGCTGCGTGGAATCATATGATAATCCATTTACTACTTCCTACGTTGGCGATCTCATTAGGAAGTTATAAATGGCTTTGCCGACGGCGGTGGACATTCGACGACGCCCGGACTAATTTTTGCCGGACATGACGTCCTCTTGCTTTATGCATACTAGAAAGATCAACCGAAATGCACACCATCGTAGCTATTCGAATATGTGGCATTGAATAAGAGAAACAGAAAACGGGCATCCCATTGAAATCACCCTTTGATGGAGAAGGCACGTCGAAGAAAACTGCAAAGCGCGGGGAAGCATCTTGTGCGAATCCTCATGTGATAAACTACAATTGTGGTCTCTTCATTTCTTGACTTTTACACTTGGAAATGACTTAGAACCGTCCGATCCAAGACCACTAGAATGCTTTTTGGCCGGGTCAATGTGGCCCCAATGGGTCATTCAACAAAGCGGACAAAAGAAGAGTTGTAATATGCTTGTTTCCACTCGTACGCAACGTGAGCTGTTTCATCTGGTCCTAGATGAACTAGGGTTTTTAGCTAGGTCAAAGTCAAACTAAGAATTCACATCTTTTTTCTTTGGCTTTTCCTATGAAGTTCATCTGGTCCTAGATGAACTAGGGTTTTTAGCTAGGTCAAAGTCAAACTAAGAATTCACATCTTTTTTCTTTGGCTTTTCCTATGAAGTTTGAACTGACCCGGAGGTGGAGGTTTCAGCATAAAAAGCAAGTCTTGCATTTCATGATCAAGGTTTCACTTTGCCTAAACCTAGCAGCCGCCCGCCCCACCCCAAGATAAAGTATCACATGTAGGGATGAGCGGTTCTAGGGTTGGACTGATTGGACCTCGGAACCTAAAACCTACCCACATAGGGTCGGTTCATAGATTTTGAAACCTGGAATGAACCATAAAGACTTCGGATCGATCTCGTTGGTCCAATTCGATTCTAGGGTAGTCCAGGAAATGATTGATTCTTTTTACTTTTCATTTTTTTATTCTTCGAAAGGACAAACCTACTTACTCTTCCAAAGTACATATCCATTTTCGAAAAAAAAAAAAAAAAAAAAA
>BCNH02000002.1:3792508-3829750 GCA_001662345.2 Metrosideros polymorpha var. glaberrima
GGTCCGAGCTTGATCCCTATCGGATGGGTTCCTCAACACGGTCCGAGTCCAGAAAAAAAAATTTCGAAAAATCAAATTTGAGTCGAACAAGCCATTAGAGCTTCACAATAGAATTTTGGATGTCCTTTTTATTTTTAGAGACGATGCATAGGATGTTGATTGCACTTTTCAATTCAATTTTCATTTGATTGCGCATTTAATAGGTTAAACGTCATTTACTTTCCTAGCTCGGTTAGGATAGAATGTTAGATAAAGATTGTTTGGACGCTTTAGTTGATAAATGGTCGAGTTTAGGTATCGAAAGGGCATTAGTTGGATAACTAGTGTAATCAAGTTGCAAAACCTAGAAAATCTTTAGTTGCATAAAATTTGAGGCAATACTCCCGCGTCTTGATCGGTTTCTAATCGACCCCAAATAAGCTAGTAGCAACTTCGAACAAATTGAAAATTTCATTTAGAGTGGTTGCAACAGGTCTCTCTTGAGCAATGGGTCAACTTTAAATTTGAAATATACAATGACAGATTGATTCTCCTCGATAAGTGCTCTCGCATCTCGCATCCCACTTCAAGTGATATGCGCTCGAACTAGTGAGGGAGCTTATTAGATCCAAACAACCCAATTCAAGTATCCAACCTTTTGACAAAAAAAAATTACTCTTCTCTTCGGTTGAAGAAGTGCCTTAGGGTTTCAAGGAGCGCCATTGATTCTGCCTGTGATGCTGAAGCAACCTTCACAAATCTAGCAAAACCAACCACGAGAAAACCTGAGTGTCATAGGGGTGTCAAAATATAACCAGAACTCAAATCCAATCGAAAGTTTTAGGTTCGGGAAAAACAACTCCTTTTTTGCCTGGTTCGGGTCAGCTCGATTTGGTTCGGGTTATGACCTGAACCGAACCACTAAAACACGTTTTCATACACTTAATTTGTCTTATGAATTGTCTCCTTCGTTGTTGTCCCTGGAGAAGCCCTAGGAAAGTATATCCCTTCCTCTCTCTCTCTCTACTTCTTGTTGATGATGGGGAATTGATGATACTCACCCTGCACTATCAAGTTCTTGACAAGAAACAAATGCCCCTTTCAAGTTCTTTCTTTTATTGTTTTTTCATTCCTACCTTTCTCCCCTGATTTTGTTCATTGCATTGGGTGGGCGTGGGCTCACTTCCTAAGTGCAGGGTCTCTATTGTTCCATTTACGCAGAGATCTGAAGATTTAGATAGAGCAAAGGAACTTCATGCTCGAATGGGGGCATAAGTTCAAAGGAAAAAAAAAACCACGAGACCCGAACTGAATTGAACTGCAGTTTTGGTTTGGGTCATATTCAAGTTTCGGTTTGGTTCGAGTCAAAGCAAGAAAACATCCCGGTTCGATTCAGTTATGATATCATGGAAATCTGAACCGAACCATTGACAGGCCTAGGTGATCACAACAGACGCACTTGATTGCATCTTCAGTTGTGCCCTCCATGAACTTGCCATCGATATTAAAGGCGATTTTGGTATCACTCTAGAAATTTTAATTCAACTCTAGAAGCATTTCTAGAGTAAAAATGCGTTTGGTAAATAATTACTTCTTAAGCATTTTTATACTTCTGGAGCAGAATTGCGTTTGGCAAAAGAAACAGAAATTTCTACTCCATAAGTGATTTCTTTTCCCATCCAGAAGTGATTCTTGTTCCCCCCTTGCCGGTGTTGGTTGTCGGTCACCGCCCGTAAGTCTCCGGTTGTCACCCGCCCATTGCCCCCCATTGCCGCCTGCTGGTTGCTGGTCGCCGAAGTAGAATGAGGGCGTGTTTGGTAACACTTCAGAAATGCATTTTTCATTTTGGAGCAGAATCACTTTTGGTTAAAAGTTGAATTCTGGAGTAGAATGAAAAATAAACGCACCCTAATTTTTAGGCAACCTAGCTTCGATGGTCTCCATATTTGAGGTGAGGCTCGGTTCTCTTCAAATTTCTTCTTTCCAGTAGATGATAATCTCTTGATATTTCGATCTAATGTTACCGCTGCTTCCACAAGTTATCTTGGGTTAGGTTGTTTTCGCCGGAATATGAAATCGTTTCTTGCTCTCAAGACGTGCCACAACACTACTGCTAAATAGCTCAAAGGAAGGTGCCTGAGTTAAGTCTTTGATGTAGGACATCAGCCATTCCTTTACTCTCGTTCATCCTTGACTTGACTCCGTATGATGATGTTCAGTGAAGGGTCTGGCCAGATCTGTTTTGTCCAAGGGCAGAGGAGGAGCAAATGCTCAATTGTTTTCGATTGTCGTTGACACATCTAATAGATAAGTGCAAGAATGAGTTTCCTTTTGAACAAATTTTCCTTAATAGGTAGAGCATTTTGGCATATTCCTCGCAGGAGAAACTTAATCGTAGGGATTGTTTTTAATTGCCAAATTTTGTTCCATAAAATTCTGGGAGTCCGATAAAAGAAGGAGGTTTGATTCTGATTTGATTTGATTTGTTGAGGGCTCTTTCATTGCTGCTGTAACGACTTTTGACGGAAGATCAATTTGATTTAGTATTTCTCCACACCAATCTATCTTCTGACAATCGAGACTTTAGAGGGACAATGAGAATCTCATTCATTAGCTGCTTATCAAATGAGTTATGTAGAATTTGTAGTTCTCTCCCTTCCAAACACTCTCTAACCCTAGCCGCCACTCCCTGTAGCGATTTTCCAGAGATAAGTCTCTTTCTCTCTCTCTCCCCCCTCTCCCTCTCCCTTCCCTTCCATTTACTTGATTTCCGTTTCTTTGCTATTATCTTTCTCTTTCTCTCTCATTTGTTTTAGGAGTTTGTGTGTGAATAAATTTCTACAACTGATCTTGAATGAATATAGAGACCAGTTTAGCCATTATTCCAGTTCTCAATCACCAAGAATGATGTTTGTAACGTGGCTTTACAATCTCTTCGAAATTAGGCCGTTCTCCTTTCTCGATTTAGATTTATGTCTAGATCTAGGGATTTTACTCTTCCGAAAAAGATCTATTTTTAGTTTTAAGAGTTCCTTATAGGTACTTAATCTGTATTCTTTCAACATATTGATATTGATGTCACTGCTCGGCATTGGTGATGAAGACGTCGAACTTAGACGGACACTGCAAGCCGTTACAATTGGAATAAGAGATCTCAATGTGTACTCATAACTAATTCTAGTAATTGACCGCCGAGCATTTATGATTGCAAATCTGTTCTTGAAGAAAGAAAGTGTGCTAGCCGCAAATTGTTCTTTGTTATTTGCTTATTGTCATTTGCTTTGTTTTGCATTTATTTGGAATTTGTTAAGCTTAAAAGTTTTCTATGTACCTCTTGAGAATTATTTAGATTATTGAATAAAAGCTTTTTTTCGACAAAAAAGAAAAAAAAAGTTAATGCAGGAAATTGTTCTTTCCACTTTGATTCAGCCTTAATCATAAGGTCAGCCATATTTAGTAATTTCGCTCTTGTTGCTGGCCCCCTAATCGCATCTCTTAGAAGCCATTTGTCCTCTTTGATGCTGATTTTTTCCACATCGCCCATTGACCACACAACAAAATGAGGGATTGCATTTCTCCCCATTAGTGAACTTTGACATCCCCATGAGAGTCTTAGCTCTCTATCCAGCACGCCAAAAATCATACTGAGGGAGTATGGGCCATTAAGAATCCGACTCCACACCATAGAGAGGATGGAGACTGAGTTATTATCCATGCTTGCTTCCCCAGCACTGCCTTATTAAAGGCAATCAGAGCTCTGAATCCAAGTCCACCGTTATCTTTGCTGAGTTTGAAAACATCTCATTTTCTCCGGTGCAAACCTTACTTTTTATCATGGTTTTCCCACCGGAAACCTGCTATTTTCTTTTCAATTGCACAACAAAGGGTAGCTGGAATTTTGAAAATAAACATTGCATATTGTGGTAATGCTTGCACCACACCTTTAATCGAAATTTTATTTCCAGCTTTAGGTAAAAGGTTTTCTTTCCACTCATCCGCTTCATATTCACCCTTGCTAAAATCCAAGCAAACGTTTGCTTCTTAAAGGGTTGGGGCCCAACCTTAAGGAATTTACAAACATTTGCCAGTCTTTTTCTTATTTAGGGACTATCAGTTCAACAGTTATATTTTGTCTCAAATTTTGACGGCAACCCTTGCTGAAAAAAATATTTGGATTGTACAAATTGATGGCCCGACCAGAGGCAAAATAATACTGATTTTAAAGCTGCTGCTAAAACATGACACTCTTTGATTTTGCCATTCAAAAAGGAAATTGAATCATCCGCAATGAGAATGTGAGACAGAGTAGTACAAGACTTGATAAACTGAATCCCCATTAAAAGCCGTTTGGTTAGCTTTCTTTGTCATTAAGGATGTGACATTTGCAACTATGATAAAATATATGGGGAAGGGTAACCACATTGCCTGATACCTATCGAAGGTTTGAAATTTGACATAAGTTGTCCATTAAATTTATCACTGAAGGAGACAGTTTTAACCGTTATCCAATTTACCCATTTACCACAAAAGCCCATTCTCAATATATAAGCCTGTAATTTATATTTTGTATGGATATCATTGTCTTCTTTTTAATCAGTAGGTATAAGAGTTCTATATCATGGCCACCCCTTTGAGGGTTGCCATAAGAGTTCTATACTTATTATGGAATGTTCAAATTAAGCAATAACTTGCCACCGCAGCCCCACTACTATATCGGAAGTTAGGACGTCTCTCTGCGTGATGTATCAAAAGCCCAAGGCATAAGCTGACCAGAAATTCGCGTTCGACATGGCTCGAAGTTATGACCATGTGGAAGACATCGTGATCCATTTACTACTGAGCTACCATGCTCAGTGATTGCATCAAAGTCTTTTTATTCTTCATAACTAGTCCCCAAATTTGCAAGAAAATGATTGGAATAAAATTTCTCTCGTCCAATTTAAAGTGCGCATCAAATGTAATATTCTTCTATACAAATCCACGTCCATCGCCATGGATTCGGATAGTTGGTTCGTTCTCAATCTACAATTACCCATATAAGTAGGTATAAAAGCGGATCGTGTAATGGCCCGTGAACCATAGGAAAGTCCCTTTCTTTTCTATCGTTTCCATCTCGAGTATGGTGGACGCACGACGTTCGTTTTGGACGCATATAAGATTTCGATTTCAGATCGAGCAGTCCAAACCAAAGCAGAGAAGAAAGAAAGAATATCTGGAGTCGGGGACTTTGATTAGGAAATTTCTGCACGTTTAAGGACTTAATTCGATAAATAATAGTTCAAGGACTCGATTAAGAAAATGCGTAATTTCAAGAGACCAAGGCTTTGATGGGTAACATTTCTGGTTTTTTTTTCCTTGAAACAAAAAAAAAACAGAAATTTATTTGGTAATGTCACATAAAGTTTATGTTCCCCGAAACAAACATTGTTCTCAAGAATAGATTTGGAACAGAAACAAGAAGTAAAAAAATTTTGCTTTTTTGTTCCTAGAAGCAAAATAAGAAATAATGTTATTTTAAAGAAACAAGCTCAGTGAAACCTAATGCTTATTTTTACACTCACGAGTCCACTTGCCACCGTTCAACGAGGCTGGATTCTTTTTTGGAACAGAAACGTTACCAATCAGAGCCCAAAAGTAGAATTTTCTCCTTCGTTTTGGGCCCGTCGTTCAATGAGGCTGGATTCTTTTCAATCCGACCCGAGGCACTAAACTCGATCAGAGCCCCTCACGATATCCTATTCCACAGTCGGGATATCTCTATTCCCGACCCGGTGCAGGGACGTCCCCACAACGGCATAACGCGCCGCGATGACCATCCAAACGCGAATTAGAGTTGACTTTTTTGGTCCAGAGGAGAGGGACGGTATTCCTCTCCTTTTCAACAACAACCAAACAACCGGCCATTTCTTATGACGTCGCTGTGAATTTACCAATTCGCCCTCGCGACAAACCAGAAATCACCGTCTCGGCTCAATCGCGCCCACCCTCCCTTCCTCCCTCTCTCTCTCTCTCGTCCACTCCGAGCCCAAGCAGCCATTGTCGACCGTCCTCCGAGCTCGCGACCGTCCGCCGGAACGGCGCGGAAACCTAAATCGAGTGCTTCGGTAGATGCTTGCTCGTCTGAGAAGGGAAGCGGCGGAAGCGAAGCTGTGGGGGGAGAGATTGATTCGATTGGAAGAATGAGGTCCTCTTCTTCTTCCTCTTCTTCGTCAGGAAGGATCAACATCGCCGCGAGCGCGCAGAGGCTCGACGTCGACAACCGCATCGCTCTCCGCTACTACTACAGGATCGCCGATAATGTCCGCAAGCAGGTCCGTCGAAATTCTCCTGCTCGATTTACGGTTCTTCTCGACGTGCTGAGTGCGACTTCGACTGTTCTTTCGATTCTCTCGGTACCTTTAAGTTCTTGTTCGGTTTCTGAGTAGATCGAACGCGAGGCATGAGAGATGTGGAGGCTCGTTTCTTAGTTGAATGTCGTCAGTTAGTTGTGATCTCTGGAGCGTTTCGTTCCGCGTGGCTTTATTGCGAGTTCGCTAGCCGGTTTTGAACGCTCGGAGGATGTCGAATTATGTTTTACTTCGCGGCTAGGCAACCCTGTCGGGGTTCGTGAAGGCATCCATTTGAAGCTTCTGATACGCCTGCTGTATAAGTCAGTTTTTGGGGCTCTTATTGCCCAATGGTAGGCAAAATTAGGGGTGAGAGTTTTCAGGTTACGGATAGGTTTCACCAGGGAACTTGCCCGTCGGGAGAGGTTCCTCATATTTTGGAACTTGGAACCTCTAAAACCTGAAACCTACTCTGTCACAATTCCGGGTCTGTTTCAAAGGTTTACGCAGGTTCCACATTTATTTTTAATTGAATGATTATAGTGAATCATCATTGTTAATGACCACCACTTGCTTTTACCGATCCACTGACCACAACTTATATTTAGACACATGAAAAATATGAAGCATTAATAAAATAAAAGTTTTAGTCATAAATATTGTTGGAAATTGAAGCTTAGACTAGTAGTTTCAGACTATACACTCATCATCAGACATTATGAAATACCACAAGATTGCGCGAAGACATAGAATCGGACAGGTTCCTACGCAGGTTCCCCAATTTTTAGAACCGGAGAACCAGACTGGTAGGAACCTTTCTAGTTCCACATTCCAGATTCTACCCTGTAACCATGCTCACCTCTAGGCACAATGATTGGTCTTGGTAAAAGGTAAAGATTTTGTCATAGCATGTATAAGAATGGCAACGAGACTGTGAAGCCCGTTCTGGGCTTTCCAGACTTTGTCATTCGTTTCTTGATATTGGTGACATGCTTAATAGGGGTAATCTGTCTCTGTCACGCGGTCACTCCATCTTGTCTGATTGATGTACGTCCAACTAATTGCTATGTGTAGATTCTCTCATTGTTACTCAGAACTTGATTCTGCCTATATGGTGCATTGCAAGAATGTCTTACTTGATATCATTGGTTACGGTGGATTGCTGGATGTCTGAAACATCTTCTATGATTTCGATTGGCTGACCCAGAGCACTTAGAGTTTGAGCGAGTATCAGCTCCATATTCTTTGATTGATGCATGCTTCTGTTCTTGCATATCATGAATCATTGTTGTGACGTGACTGAAATTGCCAGTTCTGTGCTTTTAAGTCTATGGCTCCTGAATCCTGCACCCCCAGATTTTTGGACCAATTTTCGTTCTTAACTGCTTGTTTATCTCCCGTGTCAATTGCATGCAGGCTGATATATTCCGAGTGGAGAATAATATCGTAGATCTGTATGTCATGCTTCTCAGGTTTTCGAGGTACAATATAATATCCCTCGTTGTTCTTATGCGTTACTGTCCAGTGAATAGATACTTAATGCGGTCATGAAGAGACTGGAGAAGCAATTTTGCTCATATATGCTAGAAACTACACTGGAGCTTTATATATAATTCCATTCTTTGTCCTCAGTTTGGTTTCCGAGACCATTCCTCTCCATCGAGATTATAGAGCATCTTCACAAAACAAGAAGGTTTTACTGAAAAAGGTATGTTCCTAGTTTCCTATGTCACTTCATGTAGAAATGAGAAATACTGCATTGTTCTGGATCACATGTGAACATGGTTTATGGTTTCTCTTGTAGCAATTGCTAAATGCATTGACTGAGTTGGAGGAATTGAAGCCCAAAGTGCAGCAGAAAATCGATGATTTTAACAGGAAACAGGCGAACCAGATGAATAACTGGGGTTATCATAATCAAAGTAAGTCTCTGGAATGGACTCCTGTCAGAAAGCAGACTTCGACAAATTACGATATGAAAGTGGTACCACATCTTATTCTTCCACAAACTTATCCTAAACCTGTCTTCACTTAAGTTGTGTGAGTTGTGTGTTGCTATCTTTGTGATTTAAGGAGCATTGATCTCAATGCTATGCATTATCAAAGGTATCAAGACCAGCTTCTCTACTGTCAAATTATCGAAGTACAATGATCCAGCCGCCTCTGCAATCCAGTCCAGTGAATGAGCAATTCCGCAAATTGTAAGTGGTTTTTTCTTGGTAATATCTACACGTTTTGGAAGATAAAGTAATTTTGGTTCATTGATAACCTTGTTAAGTTAGAATTTTGTATCAGGTGGAGTTTTAGTGAACTCCTTGAAAGCGCAGCTGTTCTAGCGCGAGCAACTCATGGTGTAGATTTGATAGTTCCTATTTGATGGTGCGCACATTGGTTTCTTGGTTAGGTCTCCAGGCCACTTTCTTTCTTTTCTCTGCCTCAAACCCCTAATGCAATGAAAGTAATGTGTACTAGTCCTGTAGAATTGTCAGTCAAATTGTGACCTACGCCACACTAGGCACCTCTTATCAGGGCATTTGAGAACTTATGGTTGGCTGCTGAAGTCCTTTAGTACCCCCTGTGTTTTTGTGCTGTCATTTTGATGGCCACACACTTACAATTTTCTTCAAGACACTCTGCTATATATTGGCTAGGTAAGATTATGCTTCCATTGCAATGCGTGTTTGGAAGGGTCGCTTAGATATTAGACATGCATAAGTGAAGTTTGTGAAGATAAGCTAAACCTGAAGTACAGATTCTTGTGAGATTCTTGTGTGCTGGATTAGGATGAATGAAAAAATCTGGAAGTTTGTTTAGGCTGGCAAATGAGAGACTTCTTCAGCTTATTTATTTTTTCTCCTGATTTTTGTAGATCAATTAGCATGGTGCGCCCGAAGGAGGAGACTCTCTCCAGGCATTCTATTTTAGGGCCTAATGGACTTAATGGGCACTGGCAGCCACCTAGGAGCGATAAAGGGGTATGAAACTATGGTCTTGAACGTTTTCTTCATTCTTCAATCCTGATGGATGCCGACTTTTCCTATGACTAGGTTCAATATCCAAGCAACATAGACCTGACTCCAGTGGAAATACCCAGGTTGGTCTTATATGTACTTCGGCAAATTCAATGTCTATTCTGCTATTCATTAAATACCTATACATTGTGGAAAGGTTTTGAGGCCTAGTAAGCTCTGTGATTATTGTAGTATGTAGGTGCTTTCCTCTCATCTTGATTTCCCTTGCACCCTTGACTGAATTGTGCCTTATGCAAGAAGCAGGCTGCTACCATCTTTAGAAGACAAACATGCAATTAAGAAGGACTCCACTGAATTGGAAAAGGAAACAAATAGTTTGGATTTAAATCTTGTTGTTGACGATGGCAACAAGGTGTCTCAAACTGAGGAAGAACCTCTGATGATCTCCTTTGAAACTACAGAAACAACAGTTCACGCAGATATCATTCGACAGCCTTCTCCTCCTCCTGTTCTGGCAGAAGTGCAAGATTTAATTCCAGGAGTGTCTCACGAACATAATGATCTAAAGTGTGGCTTGGATAAGCCAGCATCTGATAATTATATTTGTTCAGAGTCTCCCCTGCAGTTGCACATTGTGAGTCTTGAAGTCTTTTGGTCATGGTTACTTTATTGCATTGTTCCCTTCTAGTTTTTTTTTTGGGGGGTAGGATGTTCCCTTCTAGTTTATGACCTCCTTTTTTCTTGGGAAAGTGCCATTGACATAACTGAAACTCTTTGACTATTCAATTTAGGCCTATTTATTTGAAGGATTTTGGTGTTAAAGAGTGCCTCGAAGGCACTTGTTAAGTAAGCAAATGAGGAAATGTAGGAATTTCCAATGTACTGACTTTATCAAGTTAGGAGCAATTCATGCTTTGGAACTCGAGACATTTTTTACTAGGCATGATTTAACAAGTGTCTCCAGGGCACTTGTTTAATAGGACCTTCAATGTATAAATTAGAGATAGAATAGCCTTGCAGATGATAAATCTGTAATAGTCAGTAAATAACTAGAGAGTTCAGACTGAGAAATTGTGCATGCTCACTGATTTTGCTGCCGTTTCTTTTTGCAGTCAACGGCATTGATGAATACCTTTATGAAACTGGCTAAAGTCAATACTGACCGCAATTTGGAAACGTGTGGCATCCTTGCAGGTTCACTTGTGAGTATTAACACCGCAGAATCTTCAACTTGTTCCTTCCTATTTGTGAGGCTAATATTTTTCCCATGTCTTGTTTACAGAAAAATAGAAAATTCTTTGTCACTGCCCTAATCATTCCAAAGCAGGAATCAACATCGGATTCTGTATGTCAGCCTCACGCATTTAGAAATTTTAAGTGTCACCATTCTTTCATTGATCATATTTTGTTGTTCACCTGCTGACATCGTTTGAAACCAGTGCCAGACCACAAATGAAGAAGAGATATTTGAAGTTCAAGATAAGCAATCTCTTTTTCCACTAGGGTGGATTCATGTGAGTATTTTGTGGTGTGCTTGTGAACTCTTCTTGCCTTGTGTCTTTATGATTAAGGTGGATTCATTATTGTGCTGAAGGATCATATTCCATCTAATAATAAGTTTTAAGATGATCAGGCTTCAGAATTGTCTTCACAGAATTGCAGAGGAAACAAAGTGAATTCATCTGGTTTCCTTGTATTAGAAAGTTATATTAGGAAACACTATTTAAAGTTCCTGCACCTCGGTTATATTGCAAGGACGCTATTTTAGAAACTTTTCCCTATCAGAAGTGTTAAAAGCTCCACTTATTTTTGGAGCTATATCTAGTCAAGATGTCTGGTAGAGTAGATAATGGTGCATATAATTTGCCTACTTTTTTTGCTCTATATGATGCATATATTTTGTTGACGTGTTTAAAGACAAGAAAGCTGAATGAACTTAAAACAGTGTCACTTTTGGTCGGGAGAAATTTTATGTTTTTACCTTTTCAAAATGAAGGATGGGGTATCAATGTATTTGGCCAAAATCCAAGGGGGTCAATGTAATGTCTACTAGAGTTTTAGCTCAAACAACATATTTTGGATGACATGTAACTTTCGATGGCTGAAGTTTGCTTTTAAAGAGTTGTTTGCTTTTACCCTCTTCTTCGATTCTAAGATGAGCTACAAGAGAGTGATCCATTGTTTGGATGCTTTAAAAGAGATGATCTGGAGTAATTCTTCGGTAGTAGTTTTGTTGTGAACATCAGTTAACTGAAACCATTGTGTATGTGAGAACTTATTGATTAGAAGCTGAGTATCTTCCCACAATTTTATCAAACATCCTGAGTGTAATTCACAAAAAGCAATATGATCTGATGACTTAACAACGGATAAGTTTTCCTTCTCGGGTCTCCCCTGTCACGAGAAGGATGAGGAATCTGCGGTCTTGCTTGCATGTTATTCTCCTGGATGTGGCTATAAACAGATAAAACTGATTGCATTGCTCAGTAATTCAGCATAGTTGAGATCTCTCCTTGCATATAACGAGACACATAACTTTCTCCTTTGTGGGGAGAGGACTTTCTTCTGTCAGTTGTATCTTCTCTTCTATTGCAGTTGGTGATCAAACTTTGGTCATGGTTCATTGTCAGCTGCACGTGCCTTACATATGTTTGGCTAAATTATATCGGAAGCTCCTACTTGTTTTATATTTTTGCTGAGAGATTGATCGTTCTTTAATGTTTAATTTCAGACGCATCCTACGCAGTCCTGTTTCATGTCATCGATTGATCTTCATACCCATTACTCATATCAGGTGTGCATCTCTTCTGGTCTGTCACCCTTTTAATTGGCTAGGTGGCGGTACATGTGGAAAAAAGAATAGTTGTGCTTCTCTTGCACTTGGAATAGATTGTCAACGTGCCAGACGGTGTATATTGATTTTTAGTTCATTCACTCTACTTCATCTTCAAATTCTTGACTTTTGAGTTGACCTTTTCTTGCAGTTGCTTTACATAGGAAGAAAATTTCTCTTCGCATATAGAAAGTTTCTGTTGACATGGACTAGATGGTTCAATTGTAATAAAATCACCAGTGACGCACTGCCTGAGCGAAGATTTTATTCACACACCAAACATGCATGCATATTATCAGACATAAGTCTTTCCTATTCTTCCATCCATTCCAAGATGTGGCTTCTAAAAATTACACTCAGTCTTAACCACTATCAATTTCTTTTCTTTTTCCTTTCATCCACTAAAGTAGGCTATTGAGCTTGCGTAGCCCATTAAACGTGGATTGTCGTTATGTTTTGTATCTACTTACTGGTTCACTCATTTGTTTCCCCCTGGTCCAGATCATGTTGCCAGAAAGTGTTGCAATAGTAATGGCTCCTAGAGATGGTTCAAGGTTAGCCTGTTTTTCCATCTGTTGCCTTATTTGCTGGATGATATGCATATTGTTAACTGCCGTCCTTTTAACTCTGTGCAGAACCCACGGGATTTTTCGGTTGACGACGCCTGGTGGCATGTCAGTCATAAGACAGTGCCAGCAGCGCGGGTTTCACCCTCATAACCAGCCTTCGGATGGCGGTCCAATTTACAAGGCATGTACAGATGTTTACATGAATCCGGATCTTAAATTCGACATCATTGATCTACGATGACCAGAATTCTGTTATCAGAACTGGTAATTACCCTGCAATTGTTGATAGCATATATGATTATGATGTCTTTTTTGTTGTGGAAAATTCTGATTAAGCCCATGATTGTTGAAATGCCCGTGATTGTACATAAGACAGGAAGAGCTAAACTGTCCAGTTGGCCTGTATTGTGTGAGAATTGATATGGAGTCATCTGGGAAGCTACTGCTTGTCATGCATTGAAGAGATTTTTGTCTGTATCAGTACTGAGAATACTGGCTCCAGCTATTGGTTCCATGGAGATTTGAAATAGAGCTGGCCATGGGTCTGAGTACATTGGTTGGCACTTTCTTCTTAAGCCCGCCTAACTTGGGTGGAGAAGCCAATCTAGGGTAAAATGAAAACTACAAAATCGGACCCGAACCAAATTGAGATCTTTAGTTTATTATATGTAGAGGTGGCGGATAGATGAGTCGGGTTTGGTTTGGATGGATCATAAATGGGTGTGACCCACATAGACTCATCTAACTCGCATTGAGTCTTTTTTCTTTTCAGTATAATTTTGATAATCCTTATCCACTCAAATAACTCACAATTCGATATATTATTTGTTTTCAATTTAGTAAGAATTCAGCCAATAACAAATTGAACGGTAGAAAAGCATGTTAAAAACATGTGTTCAAAGTTAAACAAACAGAAAAATAAAAGTTACTTCAGAACTGAATTAATAAAATCCAAACAGAATCTGCATTGTTGCAGATCAGGTCTTCATATCCGAGGCCACCGCGACTGTCGCGGTGCTCCGATGGTGGCTTGAAAAGGCGGGAAGAGTACTCTCTCTGTGTGTCAAGATGAGGTTGAGAACTATGGGGCAGCAACAGTCATTGGTCTCTCTTTGATCGCATGTTTTGATTAGAGAACTCAAAACCATCTCCTGGTGGTTGCCACCCTGGAACAGCCACCGCAGGGCGGTAGCGATCGTTGGCGACGACAATGTTACAGCTGTGGGAGGCAGGGGTGACGGGAGGTGGCCGTGACGCAAAGTGAGGGGTGGCCTCAACAAAAAACAAGGCATGATTTCAAGTCTCGAAGCTCAGCCTTTTTTTTTTTATTGGTTATATTTTTTGGTTGATTGAAAATATATACAAGATGGGTCTAAGTAGAATCTATTTAAACCCATCTTTAGTCGTTTATTGTTTTTTTCAATTTTTTTTAATCCATTCATAAAATTGGAGCGACCCATTTTAAAACTCAATCTTGCAAATGCGAGGAGAAAGTGGTTTGATAGACCCTTTTCGTCACCTTTAGACAACGGGTTCGGATTAGGTTGGGAGAATGCAGAACCAATTCGATTTGATTTCGTCTAATTTTCTCACATCGATACCAAATTGATAAATTGGTAGCGAATCTTAATATGCTTTTAAGTATGTTTTTGCAATTGAAATGGATAAACTACTTCATTTACTTGTGAGCTGAAATAAATATTTTGTATTAAAAGATAAAAAAAAGTCTTTTACTTGTCTTGGAATTCGCTTCTTCAAGAGATGAACTAAGAAATGCAAATTATTCTTTTTATTTGGGTTTAGATATACTACTTCCTATATAGAATAAATAGATATACCAAGCTACCCTTTCTTTCTTTCTTTTATTTCTTTTTTCTTTTTTCGGTTACATAAGAGCTGTGATAGAGGAGCCGACAGAATGCGCCGAGAATTGCTCCGATACCCACTAGGACACCTTTACTTCAACCATTTTTTTTCACCAGTACCCTAAACTTGTACCGATGTAACAAGAATTTAGGATTTTTTTTATCACGTTGGTACAAGTTTAGAGTATTAGCGACACAAAAAAAGTTCTTGAGTATTGGTGTCATAGTAGGCATAATTTAGGATTTTTGTTAACATAAAAAGAATTTTGGGTATTGGTGTTGCATTTCGTATGGTTGTGGATTTTAATTCGGTCCTAAATTTTTGAAATTTCAATGCAGTTCTTCCAGTCAATTTTTGCCATGGTGTGCCATGTAAGATTTTTGGTGATGACTAGACAGCCATGTTAGCGATTTTCAAAGAAAATTGGCCGGAAAGATTGAAATTTCATGCAAAAGTTTAAGACCAAATTGATATTCATACAATAGATTTATGATTGATTGAGTAATTTTCTCGATGGTATTAACCCGAAGAACTATTAGTGATTAGTCTTGTGAACTCCCGAGCTTAAGGGTAAGAACACAAGGTCAATTTGGTTAGTCATTGGTCGGGTGAGATTTGGTCTCTAACTCCCTTGGATTGCAATGTCAATGAAGCATGCTCATCCAATGATGATGATGCAACGACAATCACCTGTTGAATGAAAATCAACACGCAACGTCGACGTATGACGTGTTTTTACGTATGCGTTAGGTCAAACGAACTGTCGTTTTTTGACTGTTTGGGGGGTTTTATTATTTCGGTATCCTCCTTTTTTGACCGGGTTAGGATTACCCACTTTGACCAACCAGCCACAAATATAAATAATTGCTGGAAAATATCTCGAGACCGCTACTACAACTTCTAATAATGGAAAATTTAAAATCAATTTGAAAAGTCAGTCAATTACCCTCCAAAGCTCAAAGCAGCTGTCAACTTCTTTGCTAGTCAGCATTGATTGTTGTGTTGAATATTTCCTAAGATGGTCTGTGATTCACATGTCAATTTCTCAATTAGCTCTAGGCTAAGCCGTTTGCCAGAGTGGAGCGAATTTCTTGACTTCCCCCTCTCAATTATGGGTGGTGAGAATTTGATAATGTTGAAGAATATACTCCATATAGATCAAATTAATTTTTCATTATTGATTGCGCACATTACATTACAGGAAAAGTCGTTGCGTTGAGAGCTGTAATAGTTTTTTTAATTGAGATGCTTAACAAGTGTCGTGTGGAGTGTTTGTTAACAGAATTTCTAGTTGCGATGTGCCAATTATATTGTGTCCGAACTTTGAGTTTTGGGATTAAAGCAATTGTGGTATTATCTTGTTAATCTTGATCGGTCGGATTTGTAGCATCTTTATTCAAAATGAAATGCTTCAAATCTAATTGCTTGTAGCCCCACATGCATTAGCGGCATTGGCTAGAGCGCTTTCTCTCCCCGGTGTTCAAATCCCGTGATCGGAAAGTAGTCGGACTCACCCAATTTCAGAGGTGGGGTGTCTTTTTAGAGTCGCGTGAGGTTTTACAACCGGCACAAGTAAGGATGATGCTGGTCCTTTTAAGTGAAAAAGTCACAAAAAATTTCAAACTTTGAATATCCTAAATTTGTACCAATGTGCCACATTTACCTCCAATTTTTTTTTAAGCAACACCAAAAACTCCAAATTTATACTCGTATAACACATTTATCCAAAACTTCTTTTTTTGTAACACTAAAAACCTTAAATTTTTTTCTGCGACACTAATTTTTTGAAATAAATATGTCACACAGATATAAAGTTGAGGTTTTTAATGTCACACTATATAAGTTTATGGTAAATATGTCACACTATGTGTTATATAGGTAGAAATTTGAGATTTTTGGTGTTACAAAAAAGTTTGAAATAAATATGTCACAGTGTACATATTTTAGGGTTTTTTTTTATTATCTTTTACCGGATAAGAAAAGAATTATATTGCTTGTAGAATTTCCCTTGAAAATTGAAATTCTTTCCTTGGTCTAGTATTTGCAATTACAAGGGTGTTTTGGTGTGCATTTTCATTTGCCTCGGATGACGACAAGTCTCTCTCTCTCTCTCTCCCTCCATCCATAATAAAATGCTATGGGCACATGGACTTGCTCCATTCCTTCTAACCTATACATATTCTCTTGAATGGCCATCTCATATGTCTGCCCTCTTATTTTTCAGACAAGGGCCAACTTCAATCGACCACTCCATGTTCCAAATGATTTAACAATTTTTGAACTTTTCCTTTGCCAGAATCATCCTAATCTTCTCAGCTCCAAAAGACTACTCTTCTCTTTAGTCACAATACATCCTCTGCAACCGTCTGCTTGCAAGCCCCACCAAGACCAAAATCCATCTTTTGTCAATCCCTCTTGTGCCCTACTTAGCCATCAAATTTGAATTCTTTTCATCCCTTATCCCTGCTAGCCCTTCGTTCTTGAACTGGCACAATATATCTACAAGCCCTTCCCTTCATGTTGTAACCATCAGAAAACCAATTCTTGATCTCTTCCTCTGAATTTTCTGCACCTGGAACGAGAGCAATGTGCTCGGAGACCTGTCCAACTCGCATAGTGAGCTTCCTTGATCTCCCCCGAAAGGACAAGGAAGCCAGGGAAACGCAAAATGCAGGATCGGGATCCTCGTTCCGTTCAAACTCGAACTGCGAATTCGAGTTTGGCATCAGCACCGGTGGGCTTGAACACATGTCTTCTTCAGCGGACAAGCTTTTTGCCAACGGCACGATCCTTCCATTTCAGATACAAAACGAAAGTCTCGCAGCGAGAAGGGCCTCCAAAAGTGAAGCTGAAGCAGCAGTTGCTCTCCCTTTCCTCATTTCTATTCCTAGACCCGCAACGTGGGATGACGAAGACAAGAAGATAGAGAGAACAGAGGAGATTGCATTAACACCATCAAGATCAGGATCAGATCAAGAAAAGCTTCGGTCCTGGTCTTTTTGGGGATTCAGGAGAAGCACTAGTCTCGACTCTGGTGATTGCTGCACCAAGAAGTGTTCAGTTTTCCCATCACAACTCCTGTCAAGAAGCAGGTCAACAGGTTCGGTGCCAGCTCCAAGAAGATCATCTTCACATAGAAGACAAGCTAGTCACATTCCCAAACCTCCACACCCAACGTCCTCTTATTCGTCATCGACGTCAAATCTCGCAGCAGCGAAAAGGGCCTACAAAAGTGAATCCGAAGCAGCAGCGCCTCTCCCTTTCCTCACTCCTCTTCCCAGTCCCACAACATGCAGTAATGATGACAGGAAGACAGAGAGAACAGAGGAGATTGCATTTCCACCATCAAGATCAGGATCAGATCAAGACAAGCCTCAGTCTTGGTCTTTCTGGGGATTCAGGAGAAGCACTAGTCTCCACTCTGGTGATTGCTGCGCCAACAAGAGTTCAGTTTTCCCATCACAACTCCTCCTGTCAAGAAGCCAGTCAACAGGTTCAGTGCCAGCTCCGAGAAGATCATCTTCACATAGAAGACAAGCCAGTCACATTCCCAAACCTTCGAATTCTTCGTCGACGTCTCATTCTTATCCGTGGCTCCAAAAGACTCCGTCGAAGAAGAATCATGGGCTCGGAGCATCTCACGGGGGCACGGTTCAAGTTAGTCCAGTGCTGAACTTGCCGACCCTGTGCATTTCCAAGGCGGCTGCGAATATCTTTTGCTCGGGTTGTTTCACAGCCAAGGAAAAGAAGAACAAAACATGATCGAATTGTCGTTTCCCGGTCTGAATCATGTTTTATCATAAGTTGATTCATCTCATTCTCGTTACGAAAGCAATGTAGCAACCTTGTTGTTAGACTGAGGAGAAACTAGTGGTGTAGGCTCAAATCTGAAATCAATCATGATGTGAAAGTTATGTTGAAGACATGTAATTGATTCAGTGGAAGCATGAGTAGATGTAACAATCGCCATGGAAGACAACAAAACAGGGCGCCCATCTTTTCCGGATTGCCCACTTCTCTTTTCCTCGGTTGAATAGGGATTTGCACTTTGACCGGGTCGCTTTAGAGTCTGCTCAAAGTTCTCCTTTGATGATTTCGATGCAGAGATGCACATTCGCTTTACGTCATCGTCTAATTTGAATTGGAGAAGAGGGGAGGTTTGACGGAATACGAGGAACCAAAGCGGAGATGAAAGGAATTTCTTGACCAGAGTGATCGATCTGAGGGGACATGTCTCGGCCTCGAGACGGATACCCGTCATCGAGAACAACCCAGATGCTCTCCATTCTACAATCTTGTCTCTTGAAAGAACAAAGAAATGAGACAAAAAATTGTATCTGGCCTATACATTAATCACTAGTTGGGTTACCGAAGAATCATATCGGGATGGGACAGGTCCTTCGTCCAATCTTCGTAGTACTCGAGACATCGAAACAAAATCGGATCGTGTATAGAAGGTGAATAGATGCATAGGATATGACAAATTAGGACAAGCGGCACTACTCAAAACACATCTAGACTCAGAGGGGCAGTTCCACTTGATTGTCACCCGCCGACAGTTAAAACGTTAGGCTTGTGACAGCGAAATGCTGAGTGAAAGCAGAAGAATGATATATGATCTCGATAAGACGTGAGAAATCAAGCCAGGACTCTCGCATTCATGAAGCTAAAACATAGGATATCGGAAACCTGCAAAAGTCTGTACATGATTGCCGCTGCTATAGTGTTTCTTTCGCTGAGACATGATCTCTCTCCTCACGAGAAAAGCGAAAAGTGAAAAACAAAAGCACCAAAATTCCTTGGTCCCTATAAGAGATATGATTTTTGCTATAAAAGAATTTGCTGTACAACTATATACAGGGAAGCTAGGCAAATCTTGGCAACTATCTAGGAGAAGCACATTATTGACGGGAGTCTGAGCAGTTGGGATCGAACGTCTCGCTCCTGATCACCCTCGTGTTGTATGAACCGCAATATGTACACTTGTGATACAGCCAGTGAAAGAGGGCTGATCCCCTTCGATCACAGTCGTTACACAAGATATCCTGGGTAGCCACACGAGACTTAATATTTTTAGTTTGTGTGATTGGAGGAAAAGAATTAGCAACACCGACTCGCTTTTAAGGTTTTTGTCAAAAACTGGATAAATACAGAAATACATCTAAAGCAGTTGGGCACACACATTTTCCCTCTTCTAAAAAACACGAGGAATATCTCTACATTTAGCATATGATGATCCCCACATTCATGATGATAAAAGATGCCGTTAGAATCGTACCTGATATCGGTCCCTGTATTCCTCCGGAAGCTCCTCAGCAGCGAGCAGGGCATCAAGCATGCCAAAGTATACCTGAGTAAAATGCAAAGAAAATTTACAAAGACATACTTGGTGTTGCAAAGAAGATCATGGCAGCATCCAACTTCTTGAGAGAGAGAGAGAGAGAGAGAGAGAGATCATGAAAACCGCAGGAATCAAACCAGTTTAGACAGAAAAGAACGTCCATTGACGAATTGCCCCATGCAACCGGGTCCTTTATATCTTTTATCATGCATCATGATTTGGTTTTCCCGTTCCCCAGTTTTCAACTTATACCATGAGCAGGCTACTTCATGAATTCCACATTCTGCACTATGGTGCGTGTTACTGATCTATTTTATCCAAGTAGTCTCAACATCTTAAAGAAGTTCAGCCTGGAATGTTTCATCTTTTAATCAATGAATGTAATATGAAATGGATATAAAAAACATACAGGATTCAGCATACATATAAGGGCCACACTCTGAAGAAAGGTATAAGAAAGTTCTCTTACTGCCATATCTCCCAGCGACTTGCTGCATATTGGACAGGTATAATGACTGCAAGTGTATGCCTAACAAATATGAAGAAGAAAGTGTCATTCAATTTCTGATTAGGCGATGATAATAATAAGACGCAAGCAGAGTAAAAATGCCGCAAGGACAGTGGTTGTTTTTAGAGAGAGAGAGAGATACCTGAAAGCAAGCTGAATGCATATAATGGCCACATGGTAGAGCTCTGACTGTTGCACTAGATGTGAATAAAAAATCACAGCAAATAGGGCAGTTTGTTTCTAGTCCTTTCTCCAAGCACTTATGGCTTGCCAACTTCATCCCTAGACAACAGTTGCATGTCATGCAGTGGAAATAGTCTACTCCAAGACCCTTTCCAACACGGCATAAATTGCAAAATGGGCAATGATACACATTCCTGAAGTCATAAAAAAACAAGGACGGCAATTTTAGCAAATGATCTGAAAGAAGCAAGGATAAATGATCATATTGATAGATGAGTCTTAGATAGCTCGAGTAGCTAACTAGTGGTTCATGAAGTAGCCATCAGAGAGATGTGTTCACTCAGAATTTACCAACCAAGCTCTTTAATAACCATCAACTCTAAGTACTTGCCCTGTAAGTGTAATCAATGGTTTCTTGTATTAGGTTAATTGATTTAGTGTATCCAGTTTACCTTTCATCATCAAAAAATTTGCAAATGGTGCAATAGTACTTTGCCATTGGAAATCTATTGCAAGAAGGGGTAGTGCAAATTGGACCAACTGGCTGAATCTCCAAGCAAAGCATACACATCATTTCTTTGGTTGCTTTCCTGCATTAATCAAGCAGCAATATAATGCATATACAAATACAGAAGCTCTAAATTATGATGAGAAGTGATGGCTGCAGCTACTTACCTATCCATTGAGTGATCACTCACTTTGTCATGGCAAAATCTACAAGTAAACAATTTGCCACAACATTCAGCTCGTAGTTTGCAATTTCTTTTGTAATGTTCACACCCAAACACTTCTTTCTCTGAATCTCGGAAAGATGGTGAACGCCCCCCTATATCATTGCCATTTGAAGTTTCTCCTATCATTTCTTGAGGCAACTTCTGCTGAGCTGCTATCCAGCGACTATAACAAGCAATTAATAGGTCAATCACTCAACACTTGTCAGAAGAATCCAGGAAGGGGTACAGATACTTTACAAACTTAATAATACATGACCTACTTAATGCAGCTTCTAGACTTTTCTGCCGGAGACCTACCTAGTCATGAGATTTTGGACAAGATATGCTTTTCTCCGAGGATCAAGAGATGAATCCCGGTAAACCTTTCTAATCTCAGCCTCAAGCTCATTTTGGTTCATTCGAAAGATATCCTTCCACCCAGGCTTGAACATCTGATCACTTTGGTCAAGTGTCTCTTGAAGCTCAAGGCCTACAGACAAAATTCACACATATTTAAAGGGAAAACTACATAATAATGTAGAGAGAGTCGATCGAACCATCATAGATCTAAATTTAATTCAATTAAACAATGAAAATCTTACTGCTCTTTACAACTACCCTAAAAGAAACAGACCTAGGAAACAGACCTTTGTACGCTGTACTAGTCTCTGATGATTGAGCTTGTAAAGATGATACTCCAGTTCCTTTCAAGCACTCATTTAGCCACTCATTAAACATCGTGTTTTTTGTTGCCTGTTTCCATGTGTCCATCATTTTATTCTGCTCATCCAGTGTAAGTACAGCTGTTACCCATGGTAACATGGATTGCAACACTTCAGCTCCAGTAGTTCCTATAATGCGGCCCACTATTTTGTCTTGTTCCTGCACTGAGAAGTGTTTACCAAACAATGGCCACAACTCAAGTTCTTCCCTGAATATATGCTGATCTAGAGTAACCTTGATAGACTTGCACATTCCTTGAAGCTTTGTTGCAAGTTCTTTGTACTTTAGTGTACAATCACTACCAGCAATTTCATCATTATCTCCACTAAGCTGCTCCGATGACGAAGTTCTATGCAATTTTTCGTGGAGGTGTGAAAGCTCAGAAAGAACACATGAGATATCTTCAAATAATCTTTCTTCCTGCTTGTGGTCAAGTGTATATGAGTGACTAACATTATGCAGAGCCTCTTTGGATTCCAGGGCAGGGAAGACAATGTCATCCTCAGCATTGCTGTGAGCTCGGTACAATCCCCACAAAAGGCGAAATCTGCCAATGAACTGCCTGAGGAATTTCTCGTCACAATCACTGAGCTTTCCAGATTCCACATCTAAAAATTCCAAATCTTTACTTATTGCTTTATGAAATTTGAAAATCGTATCAATGGGTCGTTCAATATGTCCATCATCAGAGGATTGACCGTCCGTTTCCCAGATAAAAAGACTGGAATTAAGGGAGGGAGCAGAGGTGTTAAAAGACAGAGAACGCAGAGACTTAGCTGTGGATAAAGAGCTCAATCCCAGATTGCTAGAGTTTACTCCTAAACCTGGGACATGACAGGACCTATCACTACAGGGCAGTTCATAGGCATTCAAATTTTCTGAATTATCAAGGGCATTGCAGTCTTCACATGGTACAGTTGCATTTCGCTTGACAGGTCTTTTGGCATCGTCAGTTTGGGCGGATAATGAATGTGCTGACGATGCAGAAGCACACACACAAGATGGTTGAATATAATCTTCTTCAATGTCTGAAGACCTTTTAAAAGGGCAGCAACCAGTTCCACGAGGAGATAAGCATACACCCTGACCACGGCCCTTGCAAGCCCACCCAGTGAAAAGCGTAACCAGAGCAGCATCTGATGCCGGAGCTGGTACACAAACAGATCAAAAGTGAGAATAACCTCAAAACATTAGGTAACTTCATGCAGATGTGTCACAATTTTCACAACACTATAACTTCAGAGTCCATCATTTGGTACCTGCCAGCCGCATGTTTCTAATGAAATTCCTAGCTTCCTCTTTACTTAAAGAACCTACTAGCCACGGCAAAACACGTTCAATCAACTTCAGAGGCATCATGCACAAGCTCTGATACAAAAGCTCCCGTTGTCTTTTGAAGCTAAAATGTCTTCTAGCCAGTGGAAGAACCTGTACATGAAAGTAGCTTAGCGAGTTCTATGGAGGGAAAGATTATCTGGTGGAACAGGTTCTACTCATGCATCAGGTCATTGAAACTCTGAAGAGCCAGTTTATCTTATTTTGTCTTCTGATAGTGAAAGTATCGCTGTACCAATTATGAGATTCGCTGTGACACAAAACTCTTTTAATTCCTATCCACCTGATTGATATTAGTAGATGTAGCCATATACTTCTTATAACTATAACATGCCTCAAAATTTCACAGATTCTTGGGTTTACAACCATCTTTTTCTTGCCCCAATGTCGTCAGTATTCTATAGAAGTTATCACATGACTTCAAAATAGAGACTCGAGTTGACAAAAGAAAACGATAAAGTATCAACAAAAGCTCACTTGAACTTCTTCACTATGGAAATGCCTCTGTATGGTTTCAATTATCTGATCAGCATGCGAGCATAACTTCTCATAAAAATCAGAACTTGAAGTAGAGGTTGCCCCAGTACTTTGAATTCTTTCTATTAAGCACCGGAACTCATTGAGTTGACTTTCTTCTTCAGCATGCTCCTGGATGAATGACAACTCCCCATCAACAGCAGGAAAAATGACCTTATCTTCAGCAATACTGCAACCAAGAGAAAAACTTTTTTATCATAAGAAATGCAGGGATTAGACAAGAACAAAAATAAAAAAGAAATACACTCTGTAGATTATACAACACAAGATATACGGTCAGGCCTGAACTGTCACAATAATGAAAAAAGGACATGAGATTAGAGTTTGGCCCTTTGATGAGCTGATTTTTGTAATAGATAAGCCAGTTGATGATTACTTTCTAATATATCAATCAACTAGCAGGGTTATTCTACTAATGTCTTCTGGAGCTTGATAATCATCACTGAGCCTTTCTGAAAATGAAATGAAATAGCAAATAATAGCTGCTGTATTATAAAACACTAGAGAATTTTCTACCTGTGGAAAATACAAACTTTAGCAATAAACTGGAGCCTCTCGTTAAAGGATGATAAATCCATGAAGTCACCACATACTTGAATCTTTCTTGCCTCGTCAGCGATTTCAAGTAATTCTTTCTTAATAGCACTATGCCAAAGTAATATTTCATCTATTGGATGTGAGTAAGTTGAGTCGGAAAAGGCAATTGACTTGGAGTGTTTCCTTTTCCCTGTATTTGATAAGTCACATGCACACTTTGAAGTGTTCGACATGCTGATATTGTACTCTCCAACAAGTTGTGCCTGAGGTCCATCTGCATTTTTTTCAACCGTATTGGCAGCATTACTCCCTTTCATCCAAGTGAAAATAACCTTCAACAAATAGACACTGTAATAAGGTGCCTATGGTCTCCAAAAAAACATTTGATTGACCTTGTCAACTTGACTGTAATCTGAAACATTACCTGTTGAAGAAGTTCTTCTTCTGGGACTATCTTGCTTACGCATTTACAGAGATCTTGATATTCCTCATGTGAAATAGAGGAAGACAGCCATGGAAGGAATTCCATAATCATATTCACGGGAATGCTGCATAAAAACTGCCAAACCAAAGATGCCTGCTCTTCAAATGAGAACTTCTCAGTAAGCAAGGGAAAGACCTGGCAAAAGCAGAGGCAACCTAATTAAAGAAGATTCTTCAAAGGAATAATACTGGTGCTTGAACAATATCAGCAGTGAAGCTGTATCTGGTTATACATCAAACAGCGGCATACAAATACACATAATATTCCAAAGAACCCCCACATGCACTGGCAGCTGTGCCCTCATGAGCTTGGGGCCCAGCAGTGGTTTCTCACAGAATCATCAATCAATGAAATAAAAATAGATAATATAAGTCTCACAACCACGTAGTAGCTTCCATACTGCACAAAGTCTTCCTTGGGATTTGGATGATTTCGGATAAGTACTATAATTTATAAATGATCCTGTTAAATGGAGATGATGCTTTCTTGTATAATCTTAGTTGTCCGGTCCTCTGATTACAAGCAAGTAATCCCATTGGGTCACCACTAACTCCCCTTCCATTGCGACCAAGTACTTATTGGCTGGGAAGATCAATTCCAGCGTGGATTAGTTCAAGGTCGGAACCTGAAACTAACCCTACAGGTGCCAGTTTTCAATAATCAAAAGCAGGAACCAAATCCAGCAGACCTGGAATAGGCCTTGAAACAGCAAATTCCTCGGTTACCTAGGGTCAGAGAGATCCAATCCAATGTGCAAGCTAGTACCAACAACACAAATAAGTTAAATATAATGACACAGCCTAAGGAGAGAGGGAGAGAGAGATGAAGTAAGTTTTCTATTTTGCTGTAAACAAGAGAGAGAATGCACTTGAGAAAAGAAGAGACGTGGCAATAGGTTGAGGGACTTATATTTTTAAACTTTTTCCTAAAAGCAACTGCAGTAGTCAACAAATGAACTCCTATCACTTGAGTGGTCCTGTGTGCAAGGCCCCAAGTTTTAAGTCCCGATTTCACTTATTTGCTGGCATGAAGTGGATAATTTTCTTTTTCCTTTTCATAACATTGTTCAACCATGTAACCAGCTTGGTTGGTCCGGTTCTCTGGTTGAACTGGTGTATCTACACCAGGAACTGGGAAGTGAACCAATCTAAGGATAATTTTAGAGTTCCTAAGCTGAGAACTGGATCAAATCAGGCATGTACAGAGGATAAAATGAAATTGATGCTGCGCCTAATTAACAGGGCATGAGGCCACCAGGGGTGCCCCAAGAAAGTTGCCTTTGTTGGAATGGCACTCAAAACTCATGACCATGCATCTTGAGGCGCAATTTGTTGTTGGTTATTTTTCTGAATTTGCTAACATCATGGGATCAGTAGAGACCATACTTAACTGCAAATGCTAAGCGGAAAGCATCACGAAGTGAAAAATGCTAAAACAGGTCTTAAAGAGCCACAAACTGCAAATGGATATACACATTACATTCTAAGCAGTCAACTTACATCCGTTATTTCCCAGCTGTCAAGTCATATAATTACATGCTTTCTTATAACAATTTGATGATCTGTAGTTTATACCATTAAATAGAAGAATGCAAAGAGCATACCTGCTCCTCTTCTTTTGCCATATGCTGGCTAATTGATGTCTGGAGGGCTCCTGTACAAGACGCCAGCTCCCTAGGAAAATTTTCATCCATCTGTGCAATGTTGTTTAGCAAGTCGAATAGATGATCAAAGAGATTGCTTTCACCCTCGTGCTCCAAGGAATATGTTTGTGCCACATTTTTTACACGTATGTCAAGAGCTGGAAAGATCACCTGCAGCTCAAGTGATAAATTGGTCATAACTTCACATTGGGCAGAATGGAGACTGACTCATGTGGTAGATGAGCTCTCTCAATCTGATGATAACATCAAACAAGCACCATTTTCTCATTTGCAATTAGCCATAGAGGCAAGTTAAACTGAAAATGGTCTAGAAGACGTAACAATGCAACTAAACAGAAGTCGCTTCTACAGATCGAACCCCTAGCTCCTTTGTAACCCTCTCAATTCTAGAAACTCAGTCAGATGATGGTTACATAATGAGAAATGTCCTACCCTCTTATAAGTGAACATGTCATAGTATGAGCATATTCACTTTTATGCAAGAAAATTGTATTGATAGTTATTCCAGCATACAAATGATGAGTGTCTTTGCAGTGGCATAATAGTGCATATAATCATGCATTAGTATAGAACCAATACAAAATGTTCAAATTAGTTATGATGAGAAAAGGAGTTCTATCTTTAAGCGTGCCACTGCCATCCTTTACCAAGTTATCAACTCCATTGCGATTCATTAGAAAAACATGTTAAAGGGCCAGTCAACTCCTCCATGTAAGACAAGGTCCTTGACAATGCCAGTTCAAGGACCACTCTGGTTTTCAGACACTACCACTGAGTGGGTAATTTCTCGAGAACCCAACTTGACTTCACAAGCTACTAAATGATAGTGCTGACTTCTCACTAGAAAGGAATTTGACAGTATTGCTTTTGTTGATAGTGCCACGGAAGTATGGAGCAAATGCTTAAATAAGAATAGAGAACAAGGAGCCAGGATACCGTTTCTTGAATATAAAGAAAAAGGAATTGCAAAGAAAGTTGAAGAGAACCATATTTTTATACCTCTTTTTCTGCTCCCTCTGTTCTATGTGTGTACACTTGCGCGTGTGCCTTACGTGAATGCCGGAATACATCACATCAATCAAAACATGTAAAGACGTTCAGAGAGAGAGAGAGAGAGAGAGAAGTCGCGCTAGGAAGTGAAGACTTTCAATTACATTACTACTAATTAAGTGATAGAAATTGAACTGTTGTTTCCCAACAGTGCAAATGAGAAGCTGAAGCTACCAGTTCTCTCCTAGTTTTCAGGCGAAATTTCGAGCACTCAGAGAAGAGAAAAGTAAATGCTCTCCACAAAAATTCAATCATTCTCCATCACCATCGCCCCAAACCAAATACGCTAATCACTGACCTCCGCTTCAAATTAGCAATTACTAAATCATTCACAAAAATCACATGACCTGCACCTGCACATGTATATTTCCAACATCGGAAGGTAAAACAAAAACGCAAAAATCGGTACCTCGTCCTCGGCACTGGAGTGGTGCTTATACACCGATCGAAGGAAATGGTAACGCCCGAGAAGGGGCTCGATGTCCGCCCGCTGCCCCGTCGCGTAGGCCACGGCGAATTTGTGGAGCGCCTCGAGCTCACTGAGAATCGCCTTGTGGAAATACAGGAAGATCAGGATCGGCGACTTGAGCGCGCACTTGTCCAGGCGGCACTTGGCCGCCGGGGACGAGTCCACGCCCCCGCCGCTCTCGACGGAGCTCGAGAGCACCGCCACGCCCCCTCCACCGCCGCTCCCCGCCAAAGGCGTCGACATTTCGCCGTTGCTCTCGCTCTCTCTCTAGATCCACCTCGACCCGAACTTTCCAGCAGCCCCTCCCCCTCTCTCTCTCTCTCCTTCTCAAAGTCTCCGCGAAGGCTCTTATCTCTCTCTCTCTCTCCTTCCTCCCGTTCTGTAATCTCTTGTTTGTTTTTGGAGTTTTCCTCGGAGCCAGAGGAGGAGAAGAGAGGGGAGGTTTTATATAGTTGACCTGGTGCCACGTGGCGAGCTCGGCCACGTCGGACGTTGATGTCAGCAAACGGACCGAACCGTCACGGGGATTCGCGTGAGCGGAGCCCTCCGGTCACGTTGACGGCGCGTGGGGCCGTATTCGTCCTTGCTGCCGTCAACAGCCGGCAATGAGAAAGAATTCTGCTGTATTTGGAAATGTTGACTTGAAATAATATTCGACAATTGATATATCTAACGGGCTAACTCCCTAAAAAAAAACATAACTCTAGATCCAATCCCAATTTTATATCTAAAAAAAGAATTACCAACTTTCACTGTATTCGCAAATCCGCCCATGCGCCTAAAAATCGACACTAGTTTCTTCGAGACCATTAACATCATAAGGTTACTATTGTTCCATAGGAAGACGGTGGCGTTGATGAAGACATGGATTTCGATAATGAATCTCTAACTGGCCTTCATATTGATAATTTTGAAGAAGTTAGTGGTGATTTTCAAAAGCGTTGGCAAAATTGGGATTAGTTTTAAAGTTAGGGTTTTTTTTAAAGGAAATTAGGCTTATATTAAATGGTACAAATTTTTACTGTAATTTCTTAAATTTAAAATAAATTGTCTTTTTACATTTCAGTGAGAAAGGATCTCCTATTCTACATGAACTTTGCATGTCAATTGCTGACAAATTCGAAATCGTAAAATGTTAAAATGTTTTCATAACAATAATAACTCTCGTAATTGCGGTAGTATGAATAAGACTATAGAACTTTAAGTATGTAGATGGGAAATAAGAAAAGGTTATTATGTGCAAATGCTAAAATATATGTGAAAACCCTATGCTAGTGAAATTTCGAAAAACCATTAATTGGCAACTTGCTCTTCTTTTAGCGGAAGCACTTAAAGTTACACACCATTAATGGTGTTAGGCTGTTAGCTAGTCATAGGGATGACGCTAGTTAGGAAGATGACACTATCCGAGTCATTGTTATATATCCACGTATTGATTTGGACCTAACCAATATCATTAAAAGAAACGATAAGATCGTGGTTGCATGTGAATATCATATGAAGGCAACGGCATCACCACATCTCTCGCACCGCGATTAGTTCTGTCCAGCATTTCCTCTACGTAATGTATTAACGATTTCTTTTTTTCTCGAAGGCAACCTCGACACTTTAAAGTTACTGGTTCTAACCTGGAACCTGACTGAATTTGCCGCTTCTGGGTTCCTAAAATTTGGAATAAGTGATAATCGGTTCGAATCCTGTTCCGGGTGCAGATCGAACCACTCGGATCGAATTGATAGTTTTTTTTTTTCTTTTTTTGGCCCAAAGGTTCTCTATTTTAGATGGATGTTTGAATTTGAAAGATTTATTGCAAGATGTGGGTCAATTTTTCCATTACTCTTATGCATATGGAAATTGTCAAGTACAATTAGTTGCTTCTACGTTAAAGGGACAAATATTGTTTTGGAGGAGCGGCTAGGAGAAGGAAAAGCGTTGATTTTGACATGTTGTAAGATGTAAAATCTATTAAAGAGCAGCCGGTTTAATGGATTAACGATAATCACAATATGTGTATATATTCTTATAAGAAGGGCGTACAAGGGCAAGAATCACCCTTTGAAGGCAATTTAACGTAAAAGAGCATATAGAATTCTTGGCTTGTTCTAATTATCCTCCGGTTCTTGGACTCACTCGCGAACCAAACTGGACAGGTCAGTTCGGTTCTTGGACCAGGTGGGCTAGTTCCCGACTCCGCAAAGTTGGAACTGACCTTGCCTGATTCTGTTTCAAGATGAGAACCGACTCACTCTGAAATCGATCGTCCTCGTGATCACCCATGTAAATTACGTAACCCTAGAAGTCAAAAGTTGAAGGAGAGGGGGATGGCTATTTTGACTTTTGTACGTTGTTTTTGGACCGTGAGAGAATAAAAGCCATCACGTGAATGGAGCTAGCTAGCATTTACTCAAGTATGTGCCTTCATATCTCTCTTTGCATGTCCTCCTATAATTACCCCCCAAAACTTGTACGTTCAAGCATATATTGGAAAAGAAAACTGAATATTTGAGACAAGTATTACTTAAAAAAGCTTCGAAATGTCCATTTCAATTTGTCAATTACAAAATAAATGCAGAACATTTATGGTCCGAGGATGGCCAGTTAATGAACCGTTGAGGAGACGCAACTCGAAAAAAATGACTAGTGAAATTCATGGTGGGCATTCAATCTATACGTATATATATTATAATAGGACAAAAGAAAAAGAGTTTTCTCATTAAAAGTGCGTCAAATATATAGATGGGCGTGGTTGGTGTTAAATTACCTATTGATAAATCCCTAACTTTAGTTTATTTATTTATTTATAAAATTGATTCAATTATGTAATACAATAGTATGCTTTATGTATCTCGGGAATAGTGGCTTCAAAATAAATCTTCCCTAGGTACATCTATCTAATTAAATTCCGAATTTAATCTGTATATATTAAAAATGTTAAAGGTAAAATAAAAGCCCATTTCATCATACATACACACTCACACAAGCATGTCATAAAATAACCAAAGATTTCACATTCATTTCGACATTTAATCATAAATTACTCATAGAACCTAATCGTTTTATATGAATGACCACACTAAAATTTAGTTGGAAATAGACAGTTCAAGTTTTGTATACCTATGAATAAATAGATAACCTATTATTGCACAAAAGTCAAGTTGTGAGAGCGGTAAATTCCTTTTTTTTTTAGTTATACATAAAGCCACTCCAAACAGATTTGGAGACAATATGAACATGACGATAAATATTTTCATTGTTCACAAAAATATTTAGGCATAAGTCATTGATGATAATGAAAACATTTTTCATTGTCTAACTAATTAATGCAATACAAGTGATTAATTCTGAGAAAATATTTTTAAAATATTCATTCTTTATGAAATAAATGGAGCCTAAATTACGATGAAGGTGATGAGGCAGTGGAGGCACCAATCAAAAAGAGATAAAAGACAAAATCCTTTTACAATTTCTTGATACCACTATCGATAGCTTCGGCTTTTTCTTAAGACAACACTACGTCACCAAAATTAATTATACTCTCGGGTAAATTCGATTTTCGGAAAATGAACATAAAATCGATTTTTTATATCACTTATAAAAATAAATTAATTGTTTCAAGCGATACTAGTGACCAATTTTAGAATAATATTTTTTAAATTGTTCATTTTTCACAAAATAAACGGACCTCTTATGTCGAATTAATTAAGACACAGCACATATTTCTTGGTGGTAATAAATAGAAAAATGAAAATATATGATATTAAAAAGGGAGAAGACGTAACTTAAACTCATCGGGAGGGATCCATGGGTAGATAGCATGCACGTATAAAGCTTTGCATCATGCACTTTTTGCATGACGATTCATGCTTTGAATCCAGTGCCAAAGTATCCGATGCAGAAAATCGGTAATTACTAAATTCATGTCGCACAATACATATAATCGGTAATCACAAATGGATATATAAAATGAAAGATTTTTTGAGATTACTGCCGAATGTTCTAAAAATTTAAGTCGATAGATCAAGACATGATTTGATATTTGAATTATTACATATTCTAACACTCTCCCTCATAAGTAGTCTAGACTTTGGCCTAAATGGTGCGTTTGTTTCACAAAAAATAAGTTGTTATAAAAATGATGGATTGTTTGTATCGTTTAAAGAAAATAAACGTACGAAAAATATTTACATCGTCCACAGAAATATTTAGATATAAAGTGTTATCGATAATAAAAACATCTTTCATCGATTAATAATTTCAAGTGATACAAATAATTATTTTTAGAAAAATATTTGTCATACCACGAAGCCTAAAAAAAGCCGTAGAAAAATATAATAAGGGAGATAAATAAAGGGCTCGGAAAGGTTTGGGCTCGGTGCTTCTTGTTTTGATAAGAGCAGAATTTTGCGCGACTATTGCTACGAAGGCAAGATTTAATATTTAAATATTAATAAGAAAAGCATTCACATTTACAAAAAAAATAAAGAAAAAAAGAAGAAGGGATATTTGCTGCTGATTTGTTTTTCTTTTTCCTGATCGGTACACGTCATACGGATGTTGCAATGGTTCCGTACCCGCATTGGTCAGAAGCGTGCATCGCCCACGAAACTCACGAGGTCTACCGACCAAACCTAATTAGGTGTCGGAAGGGGGGGCAGTTCGATCGATCCATCGTTCGATTTGAGTCGACCATTATTGCTCTTTCTTACGTTGGACCACAAGCCACGAACGGACATCGGTGGAATTAATGATTCCTCTCCCATCTTTTTTCTCGTTCCGTTGCCTTTTTCCACTCGTGACACCCGGATATAATAAATGGATTCTCGTGAGTTTAGTGAATTGCTTTTTGTAAAACGAAAAAAGAAGAGGGTTTTCGGATTTCCCCCCCAATCTTGTTGATCATGGCTCGAAAGCAATCCCGATCGATTCGAAATCCGATGTGTAATCGTGTTGTAAGGTGACCTGGGTCGTGTTAGGAAAGTCCGGATTGGACTCTTGTCGATAGGATCACAGGGGTAAAGCGAAGAGGTAATGAATTTCCTACAAACTTCTTTGTTGAAGATGAAGTCCATGTTGACGTCGGGCGATGGCCCATAGTTTTGTTTTTTGTCTTTGCATATGAATAATCTGTGGTTGAGTTTGGTCTGGTATGCAATTTGAGAGTGCTTACTACGTTTGAAAACTTGCGAGATACGTAGAGAGCATTGAGAGCTGTTGTTCAAGAGAGTTGAGAATGTGAGAGAACTCTTTTCTAACTATTGATTCTTGTCGTCTTGGATTTGATTTAAGATTAGGAAATGCTTAAAGTGAGTGTGATTGAGCGATTGTGTTATCATCTTTGTCGATTGTAGTGGAACTATCTCGTCGATTTCTCCTAATGGAGTAGGCACACTGACGAATCCCGAAAATCTGCCGTGCTTGGGTTTTATAAACAATTTGTTGGACAATACTCAACACAATTAAGTCAAATAATATAGATTCCGAAATCAATATCGCAATTAAGGGTCCATTTGTTGAAAAGGAATCTGTTTCTGGAAAATTGTTTTAGGACTTTCTGATTTTTGGATGATGGAAAACTAATCGATTTACGGAAAACGTTTTACATGGATTGAAAACAACAAGCTTAAATTAGAGGAATATTATTTAGAAGGAAATCACTTTTCTTAAAATCACTAAACAAGTGAAAAATAACCATTTTCTTTGGAAATGATTTTCATGGAAGATATTTTCAGCGTTTCTTTCGTACATTAGTTTCCAATTTCCAATCAACAATAGGTATATCTAAATGACATACACGAACATCTACTTCACAAGCAATGCATTTATCAAATTCATAATGGATTCGACTATGGAAACGCTCGGATGTGATTAATTTTTCTTAAGGACATTGAATGGTTAGAATTAAATGATTTGCGTGGGATAAGGAAACCATAAGCCCTTGACCAATATAATTTGCAGCTCGTACTATTTGTTGACCGTAATTCATGGATCTAGTCACCTAAAGTTAGTTCTATACATATGACAAGCAACAAGAGATGGCCCCCGGGCAAAAATACTATAGATGTAAGACATAAAAGAGGAAGAAAATGCTTTCCTTTTCGCCAATTTTTCATCTCTGAATTGTTAATAAACCCTTGTATTACTCGTTTCGTTGCGTTTGTCCATGATTCCGCATTAGTCGTAACAAATTTAACAAAAAAACCCTACCATGTACCGTGCTCTCAGTAGATTGATCTCTACGTGAAATGATACCCCGAGTACTCGCATGGACAATATAAAGGGAATTCTCAATCCCCATTTGTGCTCGCATATGATGTCCGAACCATGTCAGTCGTTGTCCGGTATATATGAAGGTGATTATTTTGGCAATAGCAAACGCGATCTCGACATGGCATCTCAACTAGGACATGTTATGAGACCAAGAGGATCTTCTTATGTTAGTGGTCATCGAGCGAAAGGACAATTTTAAAAGGGAATCGATAATTTGTGTAGGAAGCACGCATAGCACGGCGCACAGTGCTTTGGGAGATAAACCCCCCCGGAAAGAATCACAGTGAAACGAAATGATTTAATTTTACTTTTGGTTCTCTTTTTATTTTTTATTAATAGTGGTGAGAAAGGAATGAGTAGTACTAATCTGCTAAGGATCCCTTTTGGACGTTACCATAAAAAGATTTTACATATTTTGCTTGACCCATAACCATTTCACACCATTTGCGACTAGAAGGTCATTGGTAGGGGTTTTTGACACAACACGATAACACGACGATAAGTTAGTAGATTTGGATTGAGGCTAATCGTGTTCGAATCGATTTCGAGCTTACCTATCCGACACGAGTAACAATCATGCCGTGTTTGTGTCCAACTTGCCTGACACGAAATTGATCCATATAACCCGTTTAAACTAATGGGTACGTGTTAGCACGACTTGTATGTTATCCAAGATTAGCTGTAAAACTATTTTTGTATGCTATTAACTACTAAGATTTTAAATTGATGATATTTCATCGACTATGAATATGTTTTTCGATTTGATTTTATGATACTTGATTGACGGACTTGTAAAAGATTTTAGGAAAAGTTGAGGATATTTCGTGTCAAGTTCACCTTGGTGGGTTCATTTCGTGTCGTGGCGGGTCATGCAATCCCATGGACTCGTCAATTTGTTATTTCATATTACTCGTGTTGTGTCATGCTCGTGTCAAATAGGCCGACAAGATTAATCGACGGTCTCGCGTTCGGATTCGATTGGGTTCCGTAACACACACATGTCACGAACACGACGGTTGAACAAGAATCGCCACGCCAGATCCAAGATTCGGCATGCCCATCGTCGCGTCACCATCGAGACGCCAGAGGCAAGAAAGTCTCTCCATGTCCCCGCGAGATACGCAGGCAACGGGGGCACCAACCGTTCGGACGCCCGTTTCCCGACGCGAAATCAAACTCGTGCACCAGCCAGAGCGTTTAGTAAAAGCTGATTGTGAGAGAGAGAGAAATTACGTGGGGATCGGGAAAAGGTCGCCGAGTTTGGTGGCGTAGAGAGGGCACGCGAGGGGCACGTGGGGAGCGTGCCACGTGTTCGCCTGCCACCCGACTCGCCCACGCCCTCACGAGCCCACATCCGGACCGTCGGATCCTTTCGGGCTGGGGGGGCCCCACCCCTTGGTCACCAAAAGTCCGGAACTAGACCTTCCTTCTTGGACTCGAACTCTCAATTTTCGCCCTAGTTAGCCAACCGACAAGGGACGAAAAGCAACCGGGCATCTTTCTTTCGTGAATTTTCCAACGTAATAACTCGACACCCAAATCTATGGATTCGCAAAGCATCTAATGGTTCGGTGCGGCACAAGGTTGCGTACCGAACGGAGAGAGATCTTTCCATATCTTGTCATCGGCGTTCTCGACTCTTGCCGCGAGCTTAAGACCGACCGGACGTGTTGCCGTTCCGTATAGGGATTGTAGTCGTGAGTGATGTCAAGAAAGGGGAGATGTTCGCGTGCGTTACGTGGTGGTTTTTGCTAACAAAATGGGAGATTCATGTCCCTCCGACTAGACCTATCAAATTGGGTTATTTTTAATCCATATTTGATAGTCTGAGTTGTTATGTGTGTTGATTATATTTTGTAGATGAATTATTAATTTATTTTGAATGGTAAAACTCAAAATAATATGAGTATTAAATAGATTCATAATTTATCCAGACCCAATCAAGCTCTATGACTCTCTCTTGCCCTTTCTCAATCCGCACTCACTCACTTCATGCTATCATCTCAGTTGGTGTATGAATTTTTCTAAATTTGATTAAATATGAAAGTGTTATAACAATATAGGTCGGGTTGGATTGGGTTTGGATCGACCGAGTATGGGTAACTATATTTGTATTGCATAAAAATGGGGGAAAATTTCAAATAAGGGCTCGAAGTACCCTTATTTTTGCAAATAAGGGTCCGAAGTGGATTTTGTTTCAAATAAGGGCCTGAAGTGCCCTTTTTGTTTCAGATAAGGGTCTGATCTGAAGGGTATTTTCGTCACTTTACAATTTAATTTTTTTTTCTATTTTTTCCTACTGTTTTCTCAAAAAATAAGGAAAATTTTTTCAAAAAAAGATGAAGATGATGTGCAGGTGCAGGTGCCGGTGCCGGTGCTCGATCGCTGCCCCCATCATCGCTGGAAAGGCTCGGCGACGGGGAGGAATGGTCGTTGAGGGTCGCCGAGCCCCAGCCAAGGGCTGGCGACCCTCGCCGACCGACGGCGAGGGCGGCCCTCGGCGAGGCTCGCCAAGCCCCGCTCAAGCTTCGGTGAGGGTCGGCGCCGCTGGGTGAGGTTGTCGGGCCCTCGCCTTTGGTCGGCGAGGGTCCTTGGCCGGGGCCCGGCGACCCTCGGCGACCATTCCCCCCCTGTCGCCGACTCTTTCTGGCGGCAGCAGCGACCAGCGCTTGCGCTTGCTTCATCTTCTTCTTCATTTTTTTTTAATTTTCATTATTTTTTACAAAACAGAAAAAGAAAAAATATTTAAAATATAAAAAAATATAAAAAGTGAAGGACGAAAATACCCTTAATATCAGGCCCTTGTTTGAGACAAAGAGAGCACTTCAGGCCCTTATTTGAAACAAGAAGGGCACTTCAGACTCTTATTTGAAACAACGTCCACTTC